>WHYT01014374.1:0-22120 GCA_009806455.1 Tetrax tetrax
CCCCACCCCTCCCCCTCGGGCAGCGCCGGACACCGGCCGCGCCCCCCAGGCCGAGCGCGGCCCGCAGCCCCGCCGACAACCCACCCCTACCTCCACCCCGGCCTCAGGCGCCCATGTTAGGTCTCCCACAGCGCGGCCCTGCCCCTCCTCTCGCACCGTCCCCAGGCCGCCAGCGGCACGCCGGGAAACGTAGTCCGTCCGCCGCGGCCCTGGGCCGGGCTCCGCACAGGTGTCCGCCGCCGCCCGTCCCCGCTCAGCGCCTTCTCTTCCCCCCGCCGCTGTCGCAGGCCGGTCGGCCCCTCGCAGCGGAGGCGGCCGGCTGGCCCCGGCGGCCAGGCTGAGGCCGAGGAGAAGCCCCTGGGCCGGCCCGTACCCCCGGCCTGCCAGAGCTGCTCCGGGTGATGGCGGGCGCGATCCTGGGGCCCGCCAAGCCGTTGAAGTGCTGATCCCGGGAAGTGTCTCCCGTGGGGACTGAGGAAACAGTTCTCTCCTTTGTTTTTTTTTTTTCTTGTTTCTTTTTCTCTTGCTTCCTTCCTCCTCCTACCCTTTTTCTTTCCTGCTTGTATATCTACAATTGCATGATAACGAACATTTTAAAACATTCCATATTCCACCCATTTTATGGACCTCGGTTATCCTCAGGAGATCCCCCACCACCCTGGCAGTCTGCTTGGCTGCTTCCTCCCCTCCTCACAGCCATCCTCCTACCCACACCTACTTCTACAAAATTCACCTAAATTACCACTGTGGCGATGTATTTTTGTAATAGCTTTAATGACTTCTATTTACATGAGAATTTAAAAGCCCAGAACCTGGGGAGTAACTATTTCCATGGTGTTTGGAGATGAGGGTGAACACCAGTACAGTACCACCAGCTAGCTCAGTAGCTAAATAAGTGAATGGCCTTATTCAAAAGCACTGTGCATCCAGTGCTCTACAAAGTCAAACAAAAGTATGCTAAAACTGCTTTTGTAGCAAGTGGAATAATTTACCCAGTGAGCAGCAGGATGAATTAATAGCCCCTTTGAATAGAATTGAGTACGGAATCTTGGCATTCCAGTCAGTTTGTTTGTCTGGTACACAATATATATTGTAAATTCCTCCGAAGGCAGTTGTGTGCTCACAGTATATGCCCTCCGGTGGGATAGAAAAGCCTCAGAGAGGGGGAATTAGAGCAGATCAGCCCCTGCTCTGCTGAGCTAGTGCATTCCACAAGGTCAGCAGCCAGCTGGCCAGGGGAGAGCTTTGCTGGAGAGAAGCTGATACTTCCAGAGGTGTTCAAATAGGATTCCCCGCTCAGGGCAAATGATGAACCCGTGTTATGAACACCACTGCTCCACTCGCATGAATGTTGCAGATGAATTTTTTTGTTTTGAGTGCTAGATTTTTAAAGCTCCTGAGCTTTAAAGACTCCTGAGCTTCATACTGAGATCTATCATCTTTTTTTTATCCATGAAGATAGCAATGACAGAAGCTCAGATCAAAGGGAAGTGTTTGTTTGAAGACAAGTGGGTCTCTCTCTAAATATGGATTATTTGAGCATGCAAGGAGTTAATTGCAAAAAAGTAATAAAAAAATTAAGGGCCTCTTGTGAGCCTTGCTGATGTGTAAATTCTATTTACCTGAGAAAATCTATAATGACATTCACCATTTTATTTGAAGAGAAATGCAGTCTGCATTTTTGTAATGAATGTTCCCAGACTTTCACTGGAAGTAGGCTTTAAAAGAGATGCAAATGACAACCTATTTAATGGCTGTGTGCAGAAACAGAAGCTGCCCTCTTTGCACTGAAGATGTGTGAGAGTGTGAGATCTGCAGATCCAGAATGAGGCACTTGAAGTAACCCAAAATAATCAGTACCGTCATGCCCTGAGACTCGGATGAAAGAGTAAATGAGAGGCAAATTTTGAGCACTGGTGAGCCTATGAGAACATATCACAAATGACTAGGTAATTTAAATGCTCATATATAACCCAAATTAGCAGTGCTGTTAGCTGTCCATCTGTATACATTTTGCATTCTCATTGCAGTGACTTCCATGTAGGGTTAACAATAATAAAATGTGGAGTACAGGTAACAAAGGAGACCCTCTCATCTATTGCAGACATCTAGGAATGGATCTGCATCTTTATCTCAAGCTGAGGATCTATAGTCCATTCCTTAGGGAACAAAATTATATGACGTTTCTCTGTTTGATGAGTACCTATTGGGAATGATCACATGCTTGTAAAATCTAATTGTTATCTATCTGTTGAACTGGGCTGTGTTTCTATTGCTCTGCAAGAGAAGTCTCCAAAGCAATCACAAGTATGACCAGCTTTTATTCTTTTTTTGATCCAATGTATGAGAAGCTAAACATCGGCTACTGCGATAGAAAAACTGACCAGTGATGCCCATCAGTTGAGGTGCGGGAGAGGAGAGGCCGTGGTACTCTGCTACCAGTGTGACTTGGCCGTGAGCGCAATGTGTGGCACTTAACATGTCTGAGTGCTCTGCTGTCCTCACACTTGTCTTCACTTGGTGTTTCACAAACTGTTCATGGAGAGCCTGTGAATGGCTAATATGAGGCTTTCCTGGCAATGTTGAGACACATAAAATCTTGTATGGAAGCAAACTGCTGTAGTCCCTGAAGGAGAAGATGTAGGGGATGCCTGGAGAAAAGGCAGACAAGTGTGATCCTTTGTGTAACTTTGGACCTAGGCTTCACAGATGGATGGTTATTGACACCAGCGGTCTTATGGCACAAGACAGTATATCCAAGTCTGATGTGTTGAGCTACCTTACAGTCCTCATCTTGTGCTGTGTGTAAGCTGTCACTGTCCCTTCATGTTACTCTCATTTGTAGCCCAGGTCTGGCTTAGTTTTCTAGCAGTTGCTTCCAGTGCTGAGCTACACCCCAGTCCAGCCTGAAGAGCACCTTCATTTTACTTGAGGGACAAAGGAGTTGGTTAAATTATGCAAGTGAAAAGCAGAAACTAGAAACAATTATGCCTATTGATCCTTCAAGGGTCTGAATCATAGCTGTGTATTTTACAGAAATATTTTAAAATTGTTCTTAAGAAATTAGACCATAGTCTCATATGCATTATGAGCAAGTTCTGTAAGCTACCAGATCCAAGAGCTTGTAATTTTAGCAAAGCTTACTTTTTGAAGTATGTAATACAGCAAGGAGGAAGAATGAATTCTTTAAAATCTAATAGCCATAATTATGAAGAATTAAATTAACATTACAATTTCTAAGAAAAATCTACATGCTGATGAAGAATTGAAAGATGTTGTCTAAGAAGAGTAGAGCTTTTCATAAGGAGTAGTTTTCTACATTGTTTACAGTAGAAAGGTTAATGTATCAAATGATATTTACTTACAGGATTTTTTAATGAAATAATGAAAGACATTTGTGTCCAAATCAACAGCTCTGGAGAAAGTGAACTATTCGCCTACCATGAATATGGCATAAACAGCAGTTGAAGTTTGTCCACCTATGTAGGCCAATCCCTGTTCTTCATGAAAAGCGCTTTGGGCAGAGGACTAGTTTGACACAAAGAAGAACGCTTTTGGGGATGGAAGTTTCCTTGTGAGGTTCAGCTAGACCCCTTAACAACTCAACTAGAAATACTGATACATTTCACAGTTGGGGATTAAGTAATGGAATTATTTTTAACCATTATTAATGGCAGCTGCTTTGCCTAAGGATTAGGCTCCAGGTTGTCAAACGCGTTAAATGTAATATATCCCATTTCAAGTCTCTTTTGAGCTATTTATTTCAAGTATCTCAGGTCTTTCACTAATCAATATTTTAAGCTGCATTTTTATTTCCCCCCATGCCTCCCTACTTCTCACAAAAATATAAGCTTAGATATGTTTCATAAAATGCTCTTTGAAGAACAAAACAGGATCATACTTCCAAAGATGTATAGCAGTATTTGACTTGCATTGAACTCTACAGTACTTATGAAGTCAAAACCTTTTACAGGTTTATATCTTTGCAAGTCTGAAGTATAAAGCAGTGCCATATTGCATCTTAAGCTCCTCTTTTTCTCTCCAAGCTTACTATTCACCTCTTTTATGAAATTTTTAATAAAGTTCAGTTTTCCTCATTGCCTGAAGGTATTATTCTTGTAGAGCCAGCAGATAGTTATAACAGAATGGTTCAGATTTCACATATTCTAGAAAGAACATTTTAAAAATCCTCTTCCTTTACGCAGCCATGAATTGAGCTTTGAAAAGTATGTTGTTTCATCTTGCAGCAATGACAAACTGTATCTTCTTAAAAACGACAGCAGCAGACAGCTCATAACAAATACTTATTCTTTTCCTTTCAGTAAAAAGTACAATATCTGAACGTCAAATTGTGCTGTCATTTACAGTGATATAAATTTGGGGTTACTTCGTCGATTTGGGGACATTTATGGTGTTACACATTTTCATAATGCAAATAAGTAAAATTTGACTTTGCAAAATCTAAATATGTCTGGTATATTATTACTGTTTTGACACTTGTGCTTCTTATTTTCACAACTACTGCTGCTAAAGTTTTAGAAGCTACCCTTGTGTAATTTGCCTCTTGGGAATAGCAAACAAAATACTGTGACTGTATCATATTAATGTGCTTATGCAATGGCATATTTATAGCCAGACAACTCTTGTGATTTTTTTTTCCATATCTGTAAGGGAAAAAAACAAAATACCCTTAGTTTATGCATGTTCTTTTAAAATTCTAGCAAAGAAGGTTATTATTCTTTCTAGAGATTCTGAAAAAATTACTTTGTGGAAATGTTTTCATGACACACGTTTACCAGTATGCAAAGCCTGGAATATAACTGACAAAGATAACTGAACTGAAGCATTTTCAGGCCCATGTCTATCATTTTGGTTATTTATTCAGGCAGAAAATATACCACTGTGGTTTTGGTCAATGAGTTTCAACAACCTAATCTAACAGATTAGGTGTGATTTACTGGAGTGAGTCCTCCAAGAAATAAGCTCTCAGGATTTAAGACGGAGTTTAATTGGGTGTCTCAGCACAGGACCACCACTTCATGACAATCCCCATAAGCACCCAGCTCTGTTGCTGTACAAGTCCTAGTGAAAAATCAGACTTTCTTAGAAGTCAGTGCCATCTAGACACTTTTTCCAGCTATAAACCATGGTTTTTCACTCTCGTATTCAGCTCAGGTCTGGTACTCGACATTATCCAAGGAAGTTTATCTGGGAAGCTTTATTGAGAAAGAAATTTGACATTCAGGAACTCTTTCAGTTTACACTGTTAGATCATTTCTGCTTGACTGAAATAAAGGAGTCATCCCTGCTTCAGAGTTTTTTCACTGAGGTGAGGGAGATGAGTGTACAGCAACATAGAGCATCTCAAGATCAGAAGCTCCTGGATTTTGCCATTTAAAACAGAGAATTCATTCTTAGGCTGAGAATTCTGAAGTAGAAAATTATTGGATGAATAACTGAGATGGATGAAAACTTAGGCAATTAAGTGTCTTAAGTGTTTTTTTTACTTTAGTTTGAACTAAAATATTTCAGTTACTATAACATATGAACATGAGAGCTTATTATGTTCAGCATGAGAAGCTTAATATCAAAGCTTCTGTAAATGCTGGAAAGGTTAATGAGGAAAGACATCTGTCAGTTCTTGTTCCCCAAAAAGTAGCAAAAAAAAAAAAATAAATCAAAGAACCTGCTGAATAGTTTTCTAAGTAAACTACTGTTGTTTTCTAAAAAAAAAAAAAAAAAAAAAAACAAACCCAAGAAACAGAGACAATTGAGCTGTATGAAATAAAAATGATCACTGAATCAGAGAAGTCTTTGAGTGCACCTAAACAGAGGTATTTAAAGGTCACGTCACGCTGCTGCAGATAAAGAGAGAAATGCAGCCCTAAACTAAGCAGGGAGTTGGGCAGCCACGTCACTGTGACAACTGTGACTGGAGTCTGTTTGTCACACTGAGTAATCTAACGGGGCAGAGGGCAGTTTCCGGGACCATTATAAGTCTTCAACCAAAGATGTACCTATTAAAGAGCCCAAGTCTTCAGTGTCATACAGATAACTTTAAAATATCCTGAAATCAAATGTTAGTAATAGAAGTTTGCCACACAAAAGAAATGGAACAACAAAATATGCCCCGTTTCTTCCATTTGTTTGCCTGGCTTTTATTATCAGTTTTTAATCTCTCTGTAGCTTTGTTTGCAGGATTACAGAGCTCACTATTATCCTCCTGAAGGGTTCTCCAACAATCCTACAAATCCCTATAAATAGAAATCAAGCAACCCCATTATTTCTTTTATTTAGAATTGAATTCACTGATGCTTTCACTCCAGTGAATTAATTCTTTCATTCCTATGTCTTTCCAACATTTTAACATCTTTCTTGAATCATAGCTATTATTGCTATGTACAATGCCGCAGGAGTACTTGTATTAATGTCAGAGGCAATAGAGGACTGAGGTATTGCCTTCTTCAAACTCAATATTCTCATTCATATGCCCAGAATTCATTGACCCTTTTGGATGTAGAGGTGGATGAAAGCCTTAAAGCACAGACTCCTCATACCCTACTTGTAGCTGATGACTCACGTTATCAGTGTGTACTCTTAAAGCTTTTGTTTGTAGTGATGGAACAGTATGTGGTTGTATTCAGTTACGCTGTTTTTGCAACTAGCTTATCAGATTATTCTATCATGTCAGTCTGATCTTTTACTTATTTGATACTTTCCTAATCACTGGGCTCTCTGCAAATTTTATCAGCAGTGATTTTATTGTTTTCTTGTAGATTCTTCGCAATAAGTTAAACATCAAGGAGTCAAGGTTGGTACACCCTTTATGAGCACATTTGAAGACTGTCAGCCATTTTTAAATTTAATGTGCACCATAATGATTTTCTAGTACAATAATAATTTATTGTTTAAATTTTTACTGCAGTTTCTGAATCAAAATTTTATGCAGTCAGCTGTTTTACAGAAGTACAAATACATTTCTACAACATAGTTACATTTATCTATGAAACGTGTATTCTCACAGAAAAGCATATTGACTTATCCTGAATATATGTACACTTCTCCATACATTCCTATTGATTTGCATTAATTCTGTTATCCTTCTTTAATTCTTTCTTAATGGAATCTCCTACTAGTCATTCTGTCATATACTTGGGATCAATATTAGGTTGAAAGGACTACAATACCTATATACCCTTTTTTAATATTGGCACAACCTTTGCTTTCTTTCAGTGCTCTGGAACTTCTCCAATATTTGAAAACTGACTGAGAATGAATATTAACAGTCCATAATGCTCTTTGCTGGCTCATTTAAAACTCTTGCATGTGATTAATCTGTACATGCTGATTTAAGAAGATCTAAATTTAGAACCTGCATATAACGAGATGTCCCTTGGTTTTTCTTTTAATGTAAATTTTTTAAAATGGGTTTTAAACACTGTGATTAAAGATCTTTTTTGTTGCTCTCTTCACTCTCCTGGTATTTTACTCTTTGACTGTTGAAATCCTGCAGGTGGAAGAGCTTTTGAATTTCTGAAGATTTTTTTTTAAAAAAAGGGAGCTACACATTTCTTTGCAGATTACCTTTGACTTGTATGAACGCTTTGGATAAATGTCTGTCAGCTGCCTAAGCAAATAATGCATTATAAGCAGCTCAACCCTGTTTGTAACCTCTGCAGGAGGGGGTGGGTGGTTGTTTTTCACTTAATAACTTTTGGTGTGCTTTCTCATTCTATTGCATGTTAGTTCTAAAGAAAAAAAAAAATTCTTAAAAGCTGAAGCTTTTTATTAGTAGGGTTGTCTATCCTAAAGTCTAAATTTCTATGTCATGATAAATGTACTGTGGACGCTATTTATTGACCTCCTTTTTCAAAAAGTTTTCAAAATATTTAAGTCTTTGCAGAAAGTACACAAACATATTTCTGTTTTATAACAGAGGAAACAATGCAAAGACCAACTATGTACACATATATTTCTATATATATAATATATATAAGGTAGTGATGTTATATATATGAGAGGAATGAGAGACATTCACAATACAGAGACTAAACCACTGTAAACACAGCCCAAATGTGTCTTTTGAAGACAACAGAGCAGTTGCGGTGACTAAATCTGTGATTATGCACAAGTTCAAGCTCAATATCTGAGTATCCCACCAATTTCACAATAGTAACATTAAGTCCTGTGTACATTTAGAAGGTGGAGCCCTTGGCTGTCAAGGCCTGTCTCCGACCTTGTGTTTTTCTTCTGCCACCTGCCATTACCCTTATTTTTTGGCTTGGATTTGCATCCACAGTAGGACTCACAGATTGGTGTTTTCTAAATCATTGTGAAGGAGTTTCATGTGTGCTGGATGCTGGCATCTGCATCACTATAATATCATTGTGGTATACTTCATTAAAGAATCTCTGTGGCATAATTGGTATAGGGAATCGATGAAACAAGAATAAATATACACAAAATTATAAAACAATTACATTTTTTACTTCAGATATTGAAAATATGAAGTTGTCTTAACACATCTTGGAGTGGGAAATTTGGGGGTACAAAGAAGCAGGGTAAGTCCCAAAATCAATAGATCTGGATATTTTACATTCCTGAAAAGAGGTACAGAAAAGAGGCGGGGAATGGCTTGAGAAAATACATTTAAAGCAGTTGTATTAAAAGTAAATGAAGGCTCATGCCTACCTTAGAAAGCAGCTCTGTGGTGCCTGCTCAGTCATTCCAAATGGACCATCTTTATTTACTTCCTCTGGTCTGCATCTCCTTCTCATGTGCCTCAAATTATGTGCTTCATGGTGGGGCCCACCATAGTCAGAGTAGTTTGTTAACATACTGAAGCTCTCTAAAATGCATACCATGTGTGCACAAAATGTCTTCATTTATCAGATTAGCTTACAGATCAGGCAATATTTAAAATGATTTAGAATGATGCTAGAACAAGGGTGTCAACTCTGTAGAGAAACTGAATTCTCTCTTTAGTCAAGGGCTGGGAATTAAAAACAAAATAGACAAAAAGTACTAATTTTCAAGTTTTACTTCCTTTTAATTGACAGAGTTAAATTACATTTTAATAAAGTAAATACATTTTTAAACATCTTTCCATGAACACTGGCTGCATTCACACATTCTCTGCCAGCTGCTTCTGAGATGGATGAAGAGGTGACCATCTCCTGCATGTCCACAGCTGCCCTGATTGCTGCCCTCTGATCTGCCTCTGCAACTGCTCTCATAAATGCTCCTCTACTCTTTTTAGCCAGAGTAAACCAGGTTCAGTTAAACAGTTTAAAGGTGCTGACCAAGTCCTCGCTACAGATTTGTCTTGGTGGGGCTGTGTGAGGATGGCCAAGCGTTGGCCTCAAAACTGTGCCAGCACAAGCCTCTTGCATGGATGCAGATGTTTTAGCAAACCTCCATGGCCATGGCACAGTTGGTATTGTCACCGGGGTTAGTTATACCATCCTGTAGTGAAGAACCAGACTCCCACAACTGAGCTGAAGCACTTTGGCAATACAGTAACAGGCATTTCTGTCCTGCTGGAGCACAGTTTTTGTTTTATTGATGCCCTTGTATTTATGAAGTAGACATGATTCACACCCACACAGAAGTCAGGTGTGTCCTAAACATCTGGATTAGGTAGGTAGATAGGATCAATTCTTTCATCTCACTGTGACACATTTTCATTCATGTAATGTGGTCCTCCCTGAATAATAGATGTGGTGATACGTTTTATAGTAAACAGCTTTCTGTCCTTTACTGGTACGATGTTGAGAAATGGTTGAGCAAAACCAAATAACTTTAATTGGTAAGAGAAGGTGTGCTAAGTTATCCTGGATTAATTATTGAGTAATATAATCAAATATCAAAACAAATTTGTAAATAGTGAATAGTGAGAAGGAAGAAATACCATTCATATCAACCCTCCAGATAAGAGAGACTTACATATTGCCTTTGTGTCCTGAACTTTGCTTTCAGACTAGTAATTTATATGAAAACAAACCCTCTTGTGACAAAATCTCTTCCTACTAAGCAAAAGAGAAGATTAAGAAATGCAAGTTATATCAGATACACCTTGCAGTTTTAGCTACTAGTATGTAAAACAACTGGTGTATTGCTTTAATAAATACATGCCAGCGGAGGGCAAAACATGTTCTTTCATTATTTTGAAGTTTTCCTACACAAATTCAGAAGGTAAATGATATGAGAGATCTGCTTTGGAGGGGGCAAACACACGAGACAGCCTGCTATTGTGAGATTTCCGACATATGTTAAGGCGTGAATTAGAAATTGATATAATTGTTTAGGTATTGCCCTGCATGGGAAAACCTCTGTAACACAATGAATAAGCCTTTTTGCTTATTTTATCTTTTGTAGCTTGTGAGCTACTTTGAGACAAAATACTTTATTTTATTTTATTAAAAACTTTCACTCAAAAATGGTTATGCATTAGACAACATAATTGATACAATTTATTTTATGAATAAGCCCTAGCAATGGATTAAACATGAATTGTTAGATTGTTGCTGTGACCCTTATTCCTGGGCACTTATAAATAAATATATTCCCCTGTGGCTTCAGTAAACCTTTGAAAAGTACATTTGTATGCAAATCTATGAAAAGTCATATGGCAATGTCATCCTTAGTATTGCACAAGTTGTGCAGTACCACAGCGGACTGTGGAACACTGACAGCTGATGTATTGAAGCTCTGGGCCATTTTCAGTGGGGACATCTAAAATTTGAGAGCATAAAAAGCTGAACTATGAAGTACAAAGGACAATTTTGCCATATGCAAGAGATGGACTGGATGACCTGGCAGGCCTTCCTATTAATATCTTCTGCTGATATACACAATATTCTCATAGTCACTTGCTAACTCTTACTAATATTGCCTAAGGAGTAAAATAAGTGATCCTCTGATCCAGAAAATGCAGCTGCTTACCATGTGCCAAGGGAATGGTTAGTAGCAACAAGCCTAACACCTGTGTGTGATGGCCAGTGGTGACCATTCTGGAAAGCAGCAGGGTTGTGACTGACTCACTGTAACTTTAACCAACACCACCTGGCTTTCAGTTGAACTGCAGCAACAGAATAACTCAAGCTATAGGCTTGTGTTACAGGTTGATGTGGTTTATATCTACCACAGAACTGTAATGGAAAAACACTTTATAGCAATTTTATTGTTCTAATAGACTGTTATAGCATAAGGCTATTGTAAGTAACAGTGAGAGTTAACTGAAATTAGGCTTTTTCAGCTCTGAAGACATAATGTCTTTGAATGAGGTACCATATGTCAGATTTGCTGTTCTTTTCCTATGCAGAGCAAGAAATCATTTGAATACTGAATTCTTTCATCTAAAATGAGATAAGGAACCTTTCAGGCCACACAATAAAAATAATTAAAAATTATGTATATTAGCCGTTTGAGCAAGGATATTAAGCTCAATGCTTTTTGACAATTTTTTTTTTTCTACTGGAAACCACAAGAGTTTTCAAAAGAGAGTTTGTTTCAACACATTTCTAGGATAAAAAAAGGCCTGCCCCTTTTATTAGCCTGAATGATGATACCCAGCCAAGCATCTCGTTGTCTATAAGACCATAGGATGATGGCACTCACTAGATAATTAACTGCTTAATATATTGTTTCAACCTACTAAGTGTTCAGTGTGCAGCCAACATCAGTACCAACATCACGATTGGCTTCTCAGATCTACAGCAAATGACCTGTACGTAGCAGGAGTAACTGGCAATGATTGTAGACTGTAGTCTACCGTTTTCTGTGAATTTTGTAGCTACTGTGAGAAAATGAGAGAAAGTAAGTTCCTGAGTCCAAGTCTATGTCCTATGTGGGAAGTGCCTCTATTTTTTTAGTGCTATCCTCAGCCTGCCTGTTCTCTGCCATGATCAGCCCTTCCTGCTATACCACATACCTAAACAATCTGCATCTCATCATGGTTCCTCTTGACCTATTCTTCTTCTCCTCCATTTTCACACCTGTACGTGACCCTTCTTTCTGGCTCCTGCAAACCTCTCCACTATCTCTTGTCCCAGAATTCATCCTACTGTTACATTCCAGGTGCCAAGGGATACAATCCCTCTATAGCATTATCCATCACAGTGATATTGTGTGTTCAAAAAAAAATAAATGCAGAGAAAATCTCTCGGCCCTTGCAGTGCACAGTGAAACATCATCAGCATAGCCCAGTTCCTCAGTGGATGTTTCTTAACTCCTAAATACTCTATATTGCTTTTAGAAACTTAAGAATTAACCAAATGTTGTCAGGTTTTCTCAGGAAGAGCAGGAGGTATGGCCTGAAACTACTTTCTGCCATTTGAAAGTCCACATTCAAGATACAGAGTTGCTGGGGGTTTAACCTCTTGGCTGAAATATTTGTAATGGATTCAACAGAAGGCATTTCTTCTTGTTTCCATCTCACAAATTCCCTGAAGGGGAAAAAGAAAGTCCCAAATACAAATATGTGCTACTAGGGCTAAATTATGACTGACAAGTTATAAGCAATTGAAAGCAAAGCATTAGAAGGGGAAAGTTCACTACAAATTTCACATACAGTACAGTGAGGTGTCTATACTGTATCTTCCATGTAGAACAGTATCTTCATCTCTTTTGCAGTCACAACAGTATTAAATAAATATCTTTTTGTCCTTAGTGTATAAGCAAAGATATCTAATGAAGAGACATCTTCCAATTGACGTAAAAAGATAGATAAGCTCCACCTTATACACAGAAATATACAGAAATTTTGAGAAGTACAAACGTCAGATACAGAGTGAAGGGTCAGACATTTAAAGATAAGTGATGGCAAGCATAATTAACCGACTTCACACTCAGAATTATTTTAAAGAACGTTATAAACTTTTAAAATACTGAGTAAGTATGTATTTATTCCATGACTGTTTAAAAGTCCCCAACCCTTTAGGAAACACACTGGCCAGAAAAATACTGTTGCATTATTATGGTGATGACCAAAGAAATTGAAACATTCACAGCCGATTTTGACATCAAATAGTTGAGCCTAGCAGGAAGCTGCCATTGGTAATTTACATATTCACTTCTAATTGTGCCTGTGCATCATAGAGATTGTTCATATTTGCATTTGCTGCCCTCTGAACCAAGTCATCTTCCAGTGGCAAATATTCACTTTCACTGCAGGTAACTTTCATTAGTGGTAATTAAAGGACAATTTTTACTGCATTATGCTACAGGAAACAATAAATGGTTGCTGAGATTGATTAATATCTAAACTGAGTTTGAGATGTAATCAGTCTCATAGGCATGAGAGATGGTTCCTGTTATGTAATGAAAAGTAACAGGAAAGAAACACCTTATTTATTCCAAATAGCCAATGCTTACCCTTTAAATTCTGTTGGATTGCACTAAATGGCCTGATTTACTTTTAAATGTTCCCAACAGAGAATAGCCTCAGTCTATGTGTAATGACTTTTTACCCTCATTATCTGCACAATCTGTTTGGGCTCGGACTGGGACAATACCAAGGAGGATGTCAATGTTATCTTAGCACAGAAATGATTTTCTACTAGACAACTGCATCTGAGGGTTACTGTGCATCCAATCCCATTCATGTGGCCTTCAACGCCTATTGAAGAGACTCCTTTTCGAATTCTGCTCAACCTCATAGATTCAATAGTGCTTCCAGTTGAAGTTTTACTGTTTCACTGGCTGCTGGAACAGACCCAACAGCTGTAATGTGCTTTTACTTGCTGAAAAAAAATACTATTATGCTGTGCCTTATTTTGCCATCCAAATATTGTGCTGATAAATACTACTACTGCAGAATTGCTGTCAAATATTTATTTTTATTGGGAAAATAGCACTCTTTCTGTAGTAGCGTGATGTTATCATTTAATTATTTTTTCTTTTCTGCTTTATGATGGAAAGCTGCAATTCAATGAAGTATATATTTAAATGCAAAAGAGGCATACCAGTTAATCAGTACAGAATACGAAAGCTTTTAATCTGCATCAAAAAAATGGTGGGGCTTAGAAAAACACCAATCTTTTAAATAGAAAGTATACAAAAGCAATTCCTATCCATGCTGACATTTCCTCAAATACAATGAAAATTTGCAATTGTCCAATTAAATTATCTCCACAATAATATATTCTCTTAAGGCTTTGCATTACACTAAGAACATTTTGATGACTCTTTGATTTCTTCTTTATTTTGCATAAAAATGGACATACATAAATAATTTCAATTTATGAAAATGTCAAAAAACCATAGAGATAAATCAAATATTAGCTCTGAAACACTGAGAACTGAAACATAGATGTTTACTGGTTTCTGGATTTTACCCATCCAATTAATGTACAGAAAATTAGCTCTGAAGATAGGAAATAAATAAGGCTAGGGATTGCAATTAGGTATAGCCACAAGCATGGGCTAATCAATTTTGAGGTGCATATAAACTAGATGATAGTATTATTACAATCAACTCTCCATTATCAGAGATCATAGGAGACTGGGAACTGATGTAGAACAGAAAAAAAAAACAGGATATTAGAGACGCTCTAAGGAACACCAAACAGAGACACTTCAGTTATGTATATAGTAAATATAGTCCAGAAAAGCTTACTAACTCTGAGTTCAGCACTATCCACTGGTGTCAAGACATCATTTGCAGTGTTGCATGAATTTGCAAAGCCATCCTAGGCTCTGCATCTCAAGGAAGCAGTTATATTCCTGATGAATTACTGAGCCAATAAGCCCCACTAAGCCTGGGGTGGCTCTACAGGTATATGCATTCACTCTGGAATATTTGTGTTGTTGTCATAGCCTTTATCAAGTGGTGCAAAACAGAACAGAAATGGTGCTAATGGTGTTTTCAGACTTCAAGACATTTCTCAAGACCTTGAGCAGTGTTTCTTTTACAGCTAGGGACACTCACTCCAAAATGCTAAGCAAGTAGAGCACTGCTGACACGGGGCATCCACCTTTCAGTGCCTACTTTCAAGTCAGGGACCCAGGAGACTTGCCTTTGGACTTGCCTGTCACTGCTAATTATTCAAATGTTACATTTTATTGGGCAAGATGTCTCTCTGTCTGCTTTTGACCAGAAGCTCTATGCAGAGTGAAAAACTTTTCCGAGAGGAAGTTTTATTTTTATATAAGTATCAAATAAAGTCTTCCATTTTAAAGGATTGGCATCCTCCAACAGATACTTCATCAGTAAATTCCAATCTGCTCTCTAATGAGTGAGCCAAACCTGCATGGGTCTATTCAGAAAGCTGACTTTCACTCAGTGCCTACCCCTTGGAAAGGGATTGATTATTTTAATATTTAAAATACCCTCCCAAAGCCATTAAATAAAAGAAGGCCAAAACCCATTTGCTAAGAAAAAGGATTACTGCCAGAAACACACCTCCTGCTTTAAGTGGTTGCTTTAAAGTCAGCCCTTCCTCAAAATGTTTTTATAGCAAAGTAGTTTAGAGTCATTTTTTATGGGTGTAAGAAGCAAGCCATCTTGCCATTTGTCACACAATACCCATGTTACCTGGTTTAGGTCTAGGAAGAAAGAAATGGGCCTTCTTGAGGTCCTGCGTATGTATAGCTGCATGACCAGCGTCTGGACCCTCCACTTTTGCCATGCTCTTAGGGCAGTGGATGCCTCCTCTGCCTTGCCAGTATTTTGTGGGATTAAGAAGATAAGCCTACCTTGTGATGGGCAGTTGGAAGTGAAGGCAGCAGAAGGGACCTATGTCAGTACCTGGGAACAGAAGATATGGGAGGAATTCTTTGATGCAGTGAAAATGGAAGGGTAAAGTCAGGAGGCAACCTGGTGGCCAGAGGCTGAGCTGAGAAAGATGAAAGAATGAAGACCAAAACGAAAGAGGCCAAAGGAACAGGGGATCCAGCAGAGCATGGGAGGGGAACAACTGAGATGACAGATTGAGAAAACAGTTGTGGGAGTGAGAGGAAAGGAAGGATTGCTGACACGAGAGCACTGCTGAGAAGCAAAGATAAGCACACAGGAGGGATGAAGAGGAGAGAGTTTTATGAAAAATGAGGTTGAGACAGAAATGCAAGTGAAAATATATTAGAGGAGAAAGGTCATGTCAAAATAGAGTAAAACTATTTATTTTTGTGCTGCTCTTATCTTGTGCATTCTCGAAGCTGCAATTTTGAATCTTATTATGTTTGTGCTCTCCAGCAGCTCAGGCTGCCTAGCAATGCCTGGCTGGCGTGTGCTGGCTCTGTCGCACAGAGCTCACCGGCTGCCTAGCAACTGGCAGGGGGAGTGCAATGGGGTCCCTGAACCAGGCTCAGGGATGCAGCCCTACTCTAAACACCCCTGCTCCCACAGCAAGGCAGGAGGGAGCATCTCCAGTTGTTACAGCTGTAATGGAAACCTTAAAAATATTAATTGGAATAAAGGGCATGTGGAGGTGCCCACGAGAGCGCAGAGAGCCTGACAAATTGTCTCTGAGAAATGGGAACAGCCCCTCCATTCATCTCTGCAATACTCAGACACCCAGTGTTGATAACTGAAATATCAATATGGTTAATTATTCTGGTTCTTAAGTAAGACTCTGTGGGCAGGATGTGAAGCACGGGAAAGCTAACCAACACAGCTATGCAGCTTCTTCAGCAGCTACTTCTAATTTGTAGGAAATACCAAAAAGATAACTTCTAGTCTCAGGAGAAAACCATTAAAGGTATAGCATTAAGTATTCACTCAAGACTTTCCCAGTACAGCCACACTTGTGTAACTATATCACTATAATCAACAAAAATTTTCTTACTAGAACATGAGACCTGGCATCTGGCAGTAGAGCTGATGAGGCTGATCTGAACAGGCCCTGTGTCTTCCGTGCTTCCAGCTGCCCCCTCAGATCCCTCATCTCCCTTTCCATTGCACTGTCAAAAGTGCTTGTGAGGCTAAATGACTGAATCAGGAATTTATCCAGCTGAGACACAGTTTAACAAAAAATAAAGAGTTATTTTCCAATCAACACTACTGAAGGAAGCACTGTTCCCAAGGAAAAAAAAACAAAGACACTTGTCAATCCATGGCCTAGAAAAGGGAATAGACAGCTACAGAGCTACACAAATTACAGGAGAAGTTGCTTTGATGATGCTACTTTGATGTTATTCTAAACAGGGGTGTTTAGAGTACAGTCACATTTTTCTCTCCCAGTCAAAAATGGCCTATGTCCCAGAAGGACAGTGTTGCCCCTGGAGATCATTATGCTCCACTGAGGAGGAGCAAATCCCAGATGGACAGTTGAGACACCAAGAGCACATTTTACTCTGAAGCACATTTTACTCTGAATGGGATCTCATTCAAGTGATGGTCATTTTGAAAGCAAGAGGGATAGCACAGGGTAGGAGTTAATAAGCCCGCTGATCTAACTACCATGTCTGCACCACGATTACCAGTGCGTCTTGCATTCCTTGGTTACATGGCATGAAATTAAAAAGTCTTGCTGGAGTTGACCTTGCTCAGTGTGGAGCCAGTTTGGGTGTTTCTGGATCTACAATGGGTCAATCTACCAGGCATCGGAATAACTCTCGGCTGTGCCAGGGAGGCTGAAGAACAATCACAATGCAGACGTCACAAGGTGGCGCTCTTTGACGCGGTCTTCTTAGGTCTTGAGTTGCGAGCACATTTTGATCTAGGGTTGGTAGGTTTTTTGGTTTGTGCAAGGCCTTTTGGGTCGAGATCTGCTGGAGGAAAATTGGTTGTAAGCCCTCCTGTAGCCTCTGCTCTACTGCTTGAGGCAGGTATGTTTCCTGAGAGCCAGCACTGCTCCGCTCAGCTGCTGTCTTGCCACCTGCTTGTAGGACTAGGTTGCTGGCCAAAGAGAACCACAATACATTTAGCAAAACACACACCACTGTTTTTTCTCATACTGAAAAAGTTGATGTGCAAGGCCCCACACATCTGCCATCTCTTGGTACAGGGGCAGCAATAACATTTTAAAAAGAGTCAACAACAGTTGTGCTGCATTTGAGGATGTTAACAGCTTCCATGAAGTCAGTTTGTGATCTGTAGGCAATTACAGACTCATCCAAACCAATAAGTGTTAAGCAATTTGCAGCCAGACTGAATAGAGAAATCAAATTTGTCTTTGTATTACGATAGTTGGAAACAAGAAGTCATTGCCTGAGATGGTTTCTGATCACACTTGCCCTAGGACCCAGTAAAAGCTTGCCTATAACTCAATACTCTTGCAGATAAAATTTAATTATTTTACATTAAAAGAGTACTTGGAATCCAAAATAAAATGTTTTATTGGAAATTACATGCTGTCCTAAAGAGAGTTATTGAAGCCACTTTGGAAACAATTTTGCTAAGCTGCCAAATGAATTAACCATCAAAAAGCAGCAATGTAGATGCATTTCTATCCCACCACAAGTGCTGCAAATGTACCAGCTCCTTCCTCTGCTGTCCCAGACAGCCCTCAAATATCTCTCTTAGCACCTGCCTAGCTGTTCCCAGACGGGGTGGGTTTTTTTTGTAACTCCAGCTGCAAAGACCTTCCAAGGCCCATTGGTCATTCACAGGTTCCTTACCATTCATCCTCACTTCCACAGTTCTAGACCGAGATGCTGAAGTCTGATGACCTCAAAGGGGAGAAGAGATCTATTTTTCCTCTCCCCATCCTGATTTGGAGACGTCAGCAGGTATAGCAAAGGATCCTGACCAGAACAGTTTTCAGTGCTGCAAACAGAAGATAGACTCCAAAGGACATGCAAAATACCCCATGATTATGCAGAGATGAGGCAGTCTGCTCCTATTATAATGTGTTCGAGAGGTTTTTTTTTTTCGGAAACGTGCTGACTTTTCACTGCTGTGGGTTTCTCTGGGACCACTACTAAAACACAAAGACTGATACCAATTGCGTTTGTAACTGCGTACACGCGGCACACAAAGCCAAGGCATGAATAATGGGCCTTGGAGACAGCCTTTTCCGGGCCTGTTACTCATTGCAAAGGCAGGCTTGGACATCCCAGCGTAAAAGCCACCTGCTGTTATTGGCTTTTCTTCTGGTATGATCACAGAAACAGGATTTTGCTTACAAAAAAAACCTACATACAAGAAAGATTGTATTAAATAATCACCAGACC
Organism: Tetrax tetrax; assembly: GCA_009806455.1. Classification (NCBI taxonomy): domain Eukaryota; kingdom Metazoa; phylum Chordata; class Aves; order Otidiformes; family Otididae; genus Tetrax; species Tetrax tetrax. The sequence goes on from WHYT01014374.1 coordinate 19,114, forward strand.
CTTATCTTCCATACTTTTGCAACAACTAGAGGAGGCCCTGAACAATGACTAACAACTGAGGTAGAACAGTGGCAGGAATAATGTATTTACCTCAGACAAATATTGAAGTTCTTATGAAATGAAACCCAGAAAAAATTTAATTGTCAATTATTACTCCTGGGCAGGCCTTCACGAAGATCTACACAGCTTAGATTCACTATTTCTCCCTCCCACTCACGATAACCCCCTGGGAAGGGACTAATTTCCCCTAGTTGTAATGTTCCTATCATTTTTACCAACTTTATTGTCATATTACAAATTTCTAGCCTGACAGGAGGCCGGATAACCAGGGCTGCGCTTCCCTCCCAGACCCTCTTGGCTTCTCCTGAAGAGAGGCACTGCCTCACGGCAGCACTGGTGGAGCTGGCGGGTTGTTTGGGGATTTTTTTTTTTGTTTGTTTGGTTTTTTTTTTTGAGGGAGGCGGGGGAAGAAAACAAGGGTCTCCCCTCGTCTCTAGGCGCCCACAAGGACAGTCCGACGGTCCGACAACCCTGCTGCTGCCCTCCCGCCGCTCTTCGCAGCGGCCGGGCTTGGGCAGGCGGCCTCTGGGCACCGCCATCTCCCCTCGCCGACCGCGGGCAGCGGCCATGACCGGCGGCCGCCCCGCCTCACCCCGCGCATGCGCCCTGCACAGCACGACGCTGCCTACAGCTCCCGGCTTCCTGTGCAAAGTGGGGGTGGTTTTTTTTTTTTTTTTTTTTTTTTTTCCCCCGGTATTTATTTATTATGAGTCACATCCCGGAGACCTCCCTGGGCCGGGGTGGGGGCTGAGTGGGGCGTGAGGGCCGCCGAGCCTCTCCCTGCGGCCGGCCCAGAGCCGGTATCTCAGGTTTTCCCCCCTCGCTTCCCGGCGGCGCGGCTCCCTCCGGGGGAAGCCGGCGGGCCCCGGGGCGGCGGTTGGTGACGGTTGCCGAGGCGGGCCGTTCCGCGCGCCCCCCCCCACCCCGCGCCTCACGTGGAGCGCGGGTGCCGGGCGGTCCCTCCGCCGCGCTCCGCCAGAGCCGCGGCCGGCAGCGCGGGGCCGCCATCCGCAGCGGCGCGGCGGGCGTGCGGGGAGCGGAAGGGGCCCCGCACATCAGTGACATCACGTAATTCAGTCACCGGGGGGGCGGAGTGGGATCCGCGGTGGGAACCGGGCACCGGGGGCTCCTCGGCGAGGCGGAGGGAACGGCGTTGCTGGCGCGGAGCGCCGAGGGCCCGCGTCGCCGCAGGGAGCGGTGTGCGGGGGCAGGGAGCTGCCCGTGTGCAGGCACCGCTGTGTGAGCGTGAGCTGGTGTTTCAAAATGGCAATCGGTGCCTCTCGCAGGCTCCGCAGTTCAAACACCCGACAGCAGTCGTTTCAGACCGGGGCTCCGATGCTGAAAGAGGCTCCACTGGTTGTAGCGTGTCTACACTGGTCGGTGTGGATTTTTTTTTTTCCCCCGTAGATTGCCAGTACTTCTCGGCCTTGCTTGAAGTCTGTTTTTGTGAAGCTACTTCAAGCACGATTTGCTCTTATTATTTTTTCAGGATTTGCAGTGCCTAACTCTGTAAGTCTATATTTGTAGTCATACTGATGTGGATACGGAACCATCCAGAGATGCGCAAATTCAACTGGGTGTTTTTTGGTAAAAAAAAAACTGAAAAGGAAAAGCAGATAAGCTCTACTTTACTTACTACATAGCTTGTAAAGTGAACTTGTTGAGTCTAATCCTGAACTACCTGTGATTAGTATTTAGTACAGATTATTAAATTGTCTGGCATCCATCTTTATTGGTAAGCTCTCTTACTGTTTTTAGTAATGGAGCAGAAAATCTGAAAACACAGCTTTTGTATATATGAAGTTAAATATCAGCTTGGATTAAAACTGCTCTAACAAGCCATGTTTTAAAGATTTTTTTTTTTTTTTTTTTTTTTTTTTTTTTTTTTTTTTTTTTTTTTTTTTTTTTTTTTTTTTTTAATTTGGTAGCTCATTTTCACCTCAAGTATCAAGGTCAGCTGGATATGGGATTGGTACAGTCTGTTTTATCTGTGTACAGCTGTGTTTACCCCTTTTGAAAGGATGCTGTAATTCTAAAATTCCTAATGAGGACTTGTGCAGCGGCTTTGAAAAATGTATACCCTGCTTGTATTTACATGCATTGTTCCTTTACTCTGTAGAAGTGGCAAATATATTGATAAAATTATATATATATTTTTAAATGTGTGTTGGAGGTGTTTTTTTAATCAGCGCTTTATACAAAGCCATCTGCTCTCCAGTTGGACTACTGAACAGATTATACTTCCAGTGCCTGTGGTGGGGCCAGTGCAGGATTAGGCAATATGACACGGGCACTGGGTTATGAGATTTGGGAGCATGTGCATATTGTGGGATGGGATAGGAAGGAGGAAAGGAGAGGGAAGAGGCTTAACCAATGCATAATACAAAATGTTTGTATTTAATGTAATTGAGCTTTTTATGAAAAAGGCAGGCCGGAACAGAGAACCTGGCCATGAATTGAATGTTAAAATAGTTCAGAAGTGGCTACACATCATAACTTATTGCGTAGTACGTAACTGATTCAATCTGGTCTCTTTGAGTTTGGGTAGCTTTGAATTTGGAGAGTTTTCTCACTTCCTGTGTGAAAGGCAATGTGCTCCTTAGTAGGAAAACTTACTGTGTGCTGTGGCCCACTCTGCGTAGTGGCATCAAGGTGGAACAAGTTTGACTATTCCGAGTACTGGTGCTAACAGTTTGTAGTAATTGCCATAGGATTCAGCTATTTATTCAGAACTCTTGATGTTCTCAGTCTTATGTTTTATATTCTTTGCTCACTTAAGCAGGAAAGTAATTTCCCACCCCCAATATTGCCGTATTCAAATGATATCTGTATTTTTGGATCTGAAAGCATAGGAATCTTTTATCTAATTCACTTAATCTGGGAATAACTCTGCTAAAATTTCAGTCACACTGATTTTTTTTTTTTTTTTTTTTAATAAATTTTTTTC
>WHYT01014374.1:22140-62497 GCA_009806455.1 Tetrax tetrax
TCTTTAGGGACTCCTTAAAAAAAAAAAAAAAAAACAGACCCCAAACAAACCCTGGTTAGAAGTTGTCTCCCTAATGGTAAGTGTAGTTCTATTGACAGAAAGTGTCCTTTTAGTGAAGCATTTAGGAAAGGTGACAGCATTTGCAATTCAGGTTGAAAATCACTGCTCTTAGAAAAGTGGGAAGCAGTTTCTTGCTAAGGCAAATTGTGTTACTGCCTGGCATTCTGATTTATTTACAGTTTGCACTCCAGACCATGTCTATTCTCGTTATCTAGAAAGCTTATCTGATAGGAAGGGAAAAGAATTCGGGAGAAGCAGAACAATTAAGTTTCTAAGGAAGATCTGCAGTGCTAAAAGGAAAGTACAGTATGGTAGCAGTCTTAGTGAGGATGGGAGAGAGAGAGAAAGAGGGAGACAGAAAAAAGGAAGGGAAACTAAATGTATAAGTAGTAACTGGAGGAAGTTGTGATGTTATTGGTGGGGATTTTGGCTTTGACTAGAAGGAAGAAGGCATTATAAGTACATTACTGTACATAATGTGTAACAAGATACAACATCTGTTATTTTTCTGGTTGAAGCTTTAGTGACAAGCAGGTAGAAAATTAGATTCCAGTTTTCTTTTAGATAAGAGACTTAAACTCTGAACAACTTTAAGAGCAGATTTTGAACCTTGAATCTTTAACTGAAACCATGTGTTTGTCTCCTGAAGTAAGTTTTCTTAAATACAGAGAAGTTATATTTTTCTTATTTTTTTTTTTTTCTGGCACTCTTTAGAATCCTGATGTGACTTTGTTCTCTTATGATGGAGACATTTGCTTGTGAATTGGCTTACCTTTATAACAATACTCAGTGAGATTAAGCAAGGAGAGGAGTGGTAAAACTGTCTTATAATAGAAATAGATGAAACTTCTTCGTAGATGCTGTATAAATGTAAATTCTGGTACCTCGTGCCTTCCGCAAATCCTTTTGCCTGCAAATAAAATCTGGGGCTAGCCCCTTTCAATATGCATGTAACTGTGAAAGGTTATCTGAAAATCTGTAGCATAAAGCTAAAGATACTAGTGAGGAATTTCATTGGTATCCTAAGGAGTGTGAACTGCATCGGTACTAATACAGAAATAACATATGGAGTTAAAGCACTGACAGTTCTAATTATCATTCTTCATCTGAAAATATTAACTTCCAGAGAGATTCTCCAGTCAGTTTCCTGTCTGAATTAAATTAATTTTCAATTTTTAATGAACTTATTTACAAAAACTAGCTTATGAGGCATTAGAATGACACAGGAAACCAGCGTCTCCAGTGTTACTGCACTGATGACTTCCTGCTGAACAACTTCAGTTGACTGGTGTAGCACGGAGAGGCCTCTCTGCGCTATAAAGCACTGCTTACAACTCTCCCCTACCATCTAAATTGAATGTTACTTATAGTTTTGTTTATGCATAGGCAGATATATCGTTTTCACTGGTCTCTTTGCTTCTAGACCTCTTGGGAAGATTAATTTGTAATTTTTTTTTAATTTTTTTTTTTTAAGCTCAAATATTGTTTTAATATGACTGAGAACCTCCAAACGAATAGCTTGGAATATGTGGTACTTGTGTAAATTCTGATCTTGGTGGTCTCTAGTGGGTAGACTTAGCAGCTTTAGAAAATAAATTAAGTGAAAAACCTTTTAAGGAAGTAAGTGCTATGTTGCCTAAATGTGTGTTTGTTTTTTTTTTTCTTGTTGTGTTATTTCATTCTGTAGCTTCCAACTAGTATGTGGAAACTGAGTGGTGAGTTAACAAGCTATTCTGGGTAGAATAGACAAAAGCAGGGACAGATTTCAGTTTGACTGCTATTACAAAAAATTTAAAGTCTCTTTCCAGTTGGTAGAAAAGTAAGTGTGTGGGCTTGAGCAGAAGTGTTGCATGCAAAAAGTTTCATATAGGAATGCTTTCTGTTTGGTAGGTGTGATGTTCTGCACTTCCTGTACAGTAGACAGAACATACTGGAAAGGAAATAACTTTTTTTTTTAGTGCTGTTTCTTTTTCCTTGAATATTGGTAACTGATCTGACATCAGTTTCATTGTCTGCTCTATGGAAAGTGGCTTAGCTTAGTTCATTACAAAGAAGTTCACTCAGAATGCCTAATTAAGGAAATAACCTGCTTTAAAAGGAGAAATGTTTAAATTGTCACTAATATAAATCTTTTACATGCTGCGAGAACTTGTGTGCTTTCATGTTCATAGGTTAATTAGTTTTTATTGAGAGTACAGTTATTCCCCCCCACCACACCCTCCCCTTTCACTGCTAAATTTGCAACATTTTACAAAATAGGCAAATTAAGCTAGTTCACTTTCTGTTACACAAAAATATAATTCAAAATCAGAGAGCTTGAGAGCAACAAAATAAAATATAAATGTACTGTCCACTATGCTTTGTAGGTTTACATCATATTCTATAGGAATAGACGTTAACTTATATTTTTAAGGACTGTTCTTTTTTAAGGGTGTTTAAGTAAACGTTTGGCGTCAGTATAAAAGGCACTGGCTGTTCTGTGTGTGTGGTTTTAAACAAAAAAAAAAAAAAATTTGAGTACAGGTTGGTAGGCTAGGCTTGTAGCTCTGTGCCTTGTATAGGTCTTCTGTGCCAGTGTGTTGTCTGTGTTTTGGTAAATACAGCTGTATATGTATTTAGCTTGAAAGCAGCAAGGAGATAACAGTGCAGCTTCACTGAATCAGCAAGTGATTACTCTGCATATACAGGAAAGGGATCCTAGAGTGTTGTATGTCTGGTTTGTGTCCAAAGGAGTCCAGCTTTTCCAAATTTGAGATGTTTCCATTAATTTTGGTACATTTGGTTTAAGAAGCCAGCAAGATGTCAGCTGCTCTTCCTGCTCCATTTTTCATTAGTGTTTCAGCAGTGTGCTACCTTAATCAGGCAGAGTAAAGTGGATTGGGATAAGCTTTTACAGGTGCGTACTGCTTCTTCCACAAAGGTGCTGTCCACTCCCTTCCATTCACACATATGTTGAAAGGAAGGAGCTTGCAAGTTGTCTGTCAGTGTATGTTAAGCATGATCCTTGCTCTCTGTGCTGCTCTACCTGTGCCCAGCCCCGTGGAATTGCTGGAAGAAAGAAAGATGACATGTAAGAGGAGCAACTCTCTAATCCCTATCTCCCTCTGGATCTCTGGGAGCTTGTTGCAGTAAGTAGCTCTTATGGTAAAGAAAAAATAAATAGGCCTTGAGGAGGGCTCATAAAGTGGATCATGTTGTAATGAAGGTAAGAGTACAGGAGCAGGCTGTGTATATGTAGGAAGCATTATGCGTTTGAGGGCAAAGTTCTGGTTAGTATCTATGTTACCGATCTAAGTTTAACAACTGAAAACTCCAAACCAAAACAAAAAAAACCGATACAGCTTCCCAATATCTTTTGTTTAGTATTTTAAACTGTCTTTGTTTTGCAGAAGCATAAATGGAGGCATAGAATTTTTAACTGACTTGTGGAAGGTCATATAGGGACGTGCTGTCAGCTTTGGGAACAGAACCTGATTGTTTGGACTCCAGTGCTGTGCACAAGGGTTCCCCCATCCCCCTTTCCAAATTGCCTCTGTTATACTACAACACAGCAAAAAGTGCATATTTGCAGAAGTGCAGAGAGAGCGTCCACAGAGAGTGCAATGAACCCGTTGCGGAAACATGCACCTGAAACCATCATTGAACTCATTAACAGCAATTTTTGAGTTTACGTATGTCCTCTCATAAGAACCTTGAGATTCTAATTTTCGGCTTTGCAAACTTCTGGAGTTACATAATGCTCACACTACTGTCTCTCCATGTTGGTGGGTCTTTCTATCTTGGCAGAGGCACTAGAAGATATTGCTATCTTTCTTGTTAGCGAAAGCAGTCTGTGTTTGATGGTTCTGGTGACTGAAATCTTACTTATCTGCAGAACAAGAGTGACAGCTGTGTGGATGAAGTGTCAGTTCTGGTGTAGCAGGACATCCTTGAGGGATAAGAGGCTATCTTGCTGTCTCTGTGTCTGTATTAAATCCTTAATTAGTAACTTGGAGTCAAAAAGAGCTTGATGTGGTTTTTATTGTTACTTGGAGGGAAATGACTTGTGGGCCCTCAGTTACTCAGTGTCCAGGCTTGCTCATAATTACCCAAATGTTTTTGCTTTCTTCAGTGTTTTTACTACCCAGAGCAGTGTTCCTCTGATGCTATTCTTTCCACTACCGCCCCTTGCATTTTACCCCCCCCAACCCCACCAAATCTGAGCACTGGTGACAGAGGCTAGTGGGCTTGGTCACAGGGATCCTCCCTTCCCTCCACCCCTCAGTAAAGGGAAGTAACTGCTGATTTGTAATAGTAGATATTGTGCCTCAGTGTGGTTCCTCCCTTTTCCTGACCTTGCTGGTGAGGCAGCTGCTGCAGACAGACTTGGTATCTCCTGTGTGTTGTAGAAATAAACCTTAGCAGCTTAAAACTTGCACAGAGCCCTTGAGGGGCCAAGACCAGGGTGCTGTGAAGAATAGGCCACAATGTGCTCCTGAACAGAGCTCTGTGAGCAAGATGGTATCTGCAGGTGCCATTCCTCCTTCACCTCCAGCCTGGCAGCATGCCCTTTTGACTGCCCTGGAGGGCCTCAGTCAAGTGTTTCATCAGCTTAGGGCCAGGTAGTGAAATAAAAGATACAGCTTTTCTAACAGAAGAAGGTTCTTTGAGGAATCCATTTATTGCACAGCAAATGAAAGCAGAACTCTAAACTCCTCCTGTTGGTATTAGAAGGAATGCCTTTTTTTTTTTTTCCTATGGGTTAATTACTAAGAGTGTAGATGCCACCTTTGCTTGAAACTATGCAAATAGTGTTAACTCATTACTTTTGCAAGGTCTTAATGTTGTTAACAGGAGCCATGTACGCTTTGCAGAGTGTAGATTTGTTACGATGATGCTGATGTTTTAGAAGAAAAACAGAGGGGAACCCTGCAGGAGAATTTCAGCTTAGAGCAAAACACAAGCGCAAAATTTTCAGATACAACTTGTAAAATTCAACAATCTGTTTTAACATGAGATGAAATTGGTAGCCAACCTGCTGGCTAAACTGGCAAAACAAATTTGTTTTACTCTGAAAAAGATTGACTGCTTACAAAGTCAGCTTATTTTTAATAATATTATTTTATAAGATTCCAGCTCAGATACATTTAGTTAGTAAGTGCAGGGTTTAACAAACTGAAAAAAGGCTCTGAAGGTCAAAACTTCTCTTAGTTTGAGCCTCTCCTATGATAAAGTCTCTTCAGAACTGCTGCAGACGGTGTGTGCTGTACTGTATCTTCTGCTGTGGTGGAATATTCTAAAAGAACAGTAAGGGTTCTCTTCTGCAATCAAATACAGCTTTGTTATGTTCCTTAGGTTAAGATAGCAGATATATCTGTGATAGTGACTTCTCTCCTTCTTCCTTCCTCTCTGCCTTTCTGAAGAGCCCAAAATAATCAACTAGATATGCTCTTTGGACAGTAGAAGTTAAAGAGCAAGCACACTGCTCGGTGTGCAAGGAGGCTCTGATACTGTAGTGATGAAGAGTTAAAGAACTCATGGAGAATTGACTCCACATTGCTTTCTTAATTTTATTGTAACCTCACAGACAAATAGGATTAAAACGTGGTACTCTTCTTCTCTTGGGAAAGCAGGGAGGCCTCTCAGAACTCGGACAGAGGAGGCTTACTAAAACAAATGCTGGTTTAACATCCTTAGAGTTGAACGTAATGTTCTTACTGGGTGGTCTTAAGGTTATAAATAGTTCCGAGAAAAAAAGTTGCTTGTTTACTACTTGTAGCATAACAATTGTTTTATATCCTTGGAAAAAAAATTGAAGTGTAGACTCTTCTGGCTATTTTCACACTAGCGTTTCACAAGGTAATGTTTTTTATAAGCTATCTTTTATCAGGCAAGCGTGGGGGTTTTTGTTGGCTTTTTTTTTTTGTTCCAGCTAATCTTTCACCAGAGCATATCTTAACTTTCATCCTCTGATCTCCTTGTTGTACTTTGGGGTCAGCAAATCTGCCAGCCAGTATTTGTCCTGTGGCAAGTATTGTCAGTTGAGCATCTTATTTGACTTTATTGTAGCGGGTATGCTACAGATTAGTACTTAAACTGTGATCTCCAGGCAATAATTCTGTGCTTTCTGGAGCCTGAGATAAGAAAATGTCTGCATAAAACAGACAAGAGACGAAGAAGGTGTCCAGGTAGTTATATTAGACTACTGTAGTAACATCTAAGCTGCAGAATGTCATGCCATGACCTGTCTTTTTGCATTTGTATATCTAACAATACTAGGCACTGTTATGACACTAAATGTTACTAGTGACAATATTTCTCTCTTTCCAGGTGCTTCTCCTAGCCTGTGATCTTAATGTGGATTTGCTGATTTCTCTCTCGCTGTTGAAGTCTCCTGTTTGCTTGCTGGAGGCTGTTTCCTAGACCTGTTGTCTCACTTCCTCGTCTCCTACTGCCAGATAGTGTGGACTTTCTCTTTTGCTGCCCTTGATGCCAGAGTGCTCTCATCACAGCATCTGCCCCTGGAACAGACTCACATGCTGGCTATCTACCTCATTGACTGTCTGTCTCGTTTCAGATCTCATCTGGAAACCTCTTCTCCCTTGCCTATTTCTCTTAATTAATCTTTCTGTTATTTAACTGCGTATTTTACTGCCTTGCAGCTTAAATTATGCAGCTGTTTTTCTTGATACCTTTCAGACAGCTTCTATTAGCATGGGTTTGAATAATTTGAAACCTGCAGCTACTGAAGGCATTTATATACACTACTTTTTTAGGTTATCTTTATTAGCACAGAGTTGAGGCTGAGGCCTTGGCTGTGAGGTGGTCTGTAACCACCTAGGCAAGCCATGATGAGCAGCATACAGAGGAAACAGAAGGCAGCTGGGGAGACGTGGTATGCAATGGGACTGGTGCGATTCTGTCTGCTAGTAAAATTATTAGGAGGCCTCTCGGATAGATGCGACAAGACCTTTGTTTTATAAGAAATCTGTCTTGTTCAGGAAGCTGGTCCTTTTGTTACTCTGAGACCAAGGAGTAGAAAGGGCTTAATAAAACTTCTCTGTTTGGAGGGCTTTAGATCTCTTCACAAGGAGGGAAAGGTGGACGTGTCGGGGGAATGGTGTTCTGTTAGGTATGTATCCACAAAGCAGAGCTGGACCTGATCATGAAATTTTTTTTTATAAAGTATTATTATAGATTCCATGGTTTCAACTGTGAGGTCTTGTGGCAGGTGGCTTGGATGATGCTTCAGTCAAGTCCAGAGATTATCAGACTAACAAATAGAAATATGATGGATCAATGCACTTATGTTGGTGAGATCCTTAGAGACCTGGCTAGGGATTGCTTAGCTCTTGATTTGCTGGCTGCCTTGCAGGATTTCTGAATCTCTGGGAGGAGCTATTTTTTCTGTGAGGCAAACTCTTGGCTTTAGCTGCATTAAATAAAATGTGCATCTGGTTTGGAAGTGCTTGGATGTACAAGGGCTCTCTTCAAATACCATGGATGGATTTCCTTCTGCAGCATACCATATGTTCTTCCGGCACTGAAATGATCTGGTTGCTGCAGCAGTCCTGAGACTTGTCTGGGAGCACTGCAAGTACATATTGTCTTAAAGGGCAACAGATTTTGTATCTAATTCTTAAGGTGTCTTTAGCTTTGAATGTTAGGGAAAATTGTTGTTGCCTAGAAGTCAACTTGGGCTCATACAATGCTGCTTACTTTGTAAGAAGTCTTGTATCCCTTGATTAGTGGCTGTGTCATTTCTAGATGTGTATTTCATTCCTCTCTAGCAATCTTTCCTTTAAATCAATGGAGAAGGGTAACAGTCAATGGAAAGCTTTCTAGCACACGTTGCCTCTTTGGAAACCTACTGTCTGTGAACAAGAACTATAAAGTGGACTCCTGTCAATACTCTGCAGTGAATATTGACCTTTCGGAGACCAAGGGAGGTATTTGTTGTAATTATGAGAGGGGCTTGTTTACTGGGGTAGGACCCAAGTATGCAGGGATATGGTACCTCTGGGCTGCTGCTCCTCTGCTGGGACGAGAAAAGTTGCTGGTTTTGGTCCTGAATGTGAGAGCTCTGCGGGTTTTGAGCATGTTCCTCAGGCATGGGAAGGGCTTAAGAGTTCAGTAGCATTCTGCCTTGCTAACAGAAAATGGGAATAGTTTGAAGGATGATTGAAAAGCAAGTTAAGGGTCTTGAGCAACTCTTTCTGGTAGGAGTAAAAGCACAGGAGGAATGGGGGAGAGCATGTAACCATCTCTGTGTACAGATGCATCTCTGTGTACTCATGCATCTCTGTGTACCTCTCTTCAGCCATTCTCTCTTGCTAACTGTGATGTGGTAGAAGGACAACATTAAAAGCAAATACTATTACTATTTGCTTCCTACTTACAGCAGAGAGCTAGTAGCTTTACTTTTTTTTTTCCCAGATTGCTGTAAGGGGTTGCTGCAGCAGCACTGGGAGTGGGGGAGTATGAACTGAAGCAGGTACTTACTGTCTGTGTAACATCCCACGAGGCCTGAGGTAATGAACGTGGGGAATACAGTGAGTCATGCTTGTCAGTCTCATAAAGCAGGAGGCTTTTTAAAATTGGCCTTGGAGAGGAAGAGGTGTTTAATGGAGCAGTTGTGAAGAAGTTATGCAAATAGAGAACATAAATAATGAGCAAAAGGTACTCATTTAAGCTTCTTGCCTCCTCAGAAAATAACTAAATGCAAACTGACCACTGTGAAAGTCAAGAAGAATGCAACATCATTAAGTATAATGGGTGCAAAAATGTGTCCATTCATGATGATAAAAAAAAGGCATTTTGGTGACTAGGAAAATGAATTTCTGTGGTTGTGAACAGAAAAGTGTTTTGTTTTTTTTGTTTGTTTTTTTTTTTTCCCTTTCCAGTTTCCTTTAAAAAACCATCAAGGTGGGAAGCTGAAAAGCAGTATCTCTTGTCAGAGCTGGTTAGGATGGAAGGTGGTAAAAAGAAGAGTCTCCAGTTTTGCTTTGGACATATTTTCAGTGTTTAGATGTTTTTTTGTATAAAAAGTATTTCCTTTTCCATCCTTCTATTTATGCAGGACTTTATTTACATGTGAATACTGAATATTCTTTGGTAAAATTGAGAGCATGTTTTTAGAGTGTAAGTTCTTTTTGCTACTGACACATCTACTTCTTTCTATTTTAAATTAGAGTTTCAAATAGAGCTTGTGAAATGTAATTGTTTCAGTCCTGGGTTTGCTTGCATCATAGCAGGAATCTTATCTCTGGTAGCAAAGCATTGCCAGCAGACTTAATTGGAGTGTAATTTGCTTGGACTACTTTTTCTGCCTCTCTTGCAGCATAGAGAGACCATCCCAAGCTTTGAAGCATTTGGATATGCCAGATACTGTCCCACATGCTGCTCCATGGTTGTGCATGTCCTCCCTTGGCCTCCCCTGTGTTTTAACTGGATGGGGGCAGCCGCTCAGCTTTCTCTGGGGCGTACAGATGGGCAGATAGACGGCAGTGTGGGTATGGGTGGATACGCAACTGCGGGTGACGTGTTCCTGTTGTGAAAGGACAATTTATCTGAACACAGCTCCTCTGTGGCTGTAACAAGGCCACTCATCTGTCAAGCTGATTACAGATGAGGTAGTAGCAAGGTGTCTTGATGGCCGTACTGCAGTAGAATAGTTCAGGAGTTGTGTTGCGACTAGAGGTAGGGACAGGGAGTGATGTGTGACTGTTCTCATGCATCTGGTTTTATGGAAGCGCAAACACTGCTGTCACTCTATGACTCTCTGCACTTCCTGCATCTACCTAAACCTACCCCCTCCTTTATGTTTTGCGTAAAAGGGAAGCAGTCTTTAAAATCATGTGAAGCAGCAGCATCAAAACACCAGTGGAACTTCAATATGGATTAGAAAACTTTGCTGTAATTGTGTCTGCTAGAGGCATTGCAGTTGTACCTCTAGAAAGAGTTACTCTCTTGAGCTCTCTTGCTATGCTAACACCACAGCAACTGTGTCTCCAAGGACTTTGTTTTTAAAAAAACAACCTTCACTCATGAATGCAACCCTCACTCACGAATGTGACATTCTCTGCTATTGAAAACTTTCTTTCTGTCTTCTGTTGATTTCTGTAAGTTAAGTTTTACCTGATGCTGGATGTGGAGATTACCATATTTATTTACTACTTGTTTTCTACTGTCCTGTTCGTGTTTGTTTTTTTTTCTGGGAAAGAAACAATGGTATATTATTGGCTTGCCGTTCTTCTCTCCCTCTACTTCTTTTCTCCATTCTCCTGAGCCATCTGTTTTGTTCTGTTGTATGTGTTTGGTTTTTTTGAGGAGCTAAATTCCTACCCTCTGCATTTGAAATAACCTAGTATTCCAATTCGTGTATGTGTGTAAGGTTTTGGAATGTTGTTCCTAACCATAGGCTCAAATTTTAACATAATAAAAAGTGATTCTTCAGAAGGAAACTGGATGTAGTGTGCTTACATCCACTGTCTGTACAGATAAAAATGGTACAGTCAAGTCCAGGAGTATGGAAAAGTCTAAGCAATATTAGCAGCTGTCTGTGTGATCAGATAGAAGCAGATAGGTTGATTTTTCTCCACTTACGTGCAAGTTCTTGTAAAAACAATCAGCTGTTGTGTTGCAGTCCATTACTTTATTACCATGCGATCACTGTATAGCTTGTGTGCTATGTGAGAGTATGCCTTGTGCTGGGAAGCAAGCTGCTACAAAGCTGGGGACCCACTGGTGTAAGCACGTTGTGCCAGTGTTGAGATGTGTGCAAGCCCTTGGATGGTTTCCTGCTGACTGTATTTATCTTCAGAACACTAAATAGTCAGCAGTATAGTGCTACAAAGTATGAGAAGAAAACTTGACCCTGTAATGACCATTGTTTTATTATTTGTTTTAAAAGTACTGTGACGTTTGGAACTGCCTGAACTGTAAAATCTGGGCAGTGACTGTGTGTCAAAAGTGACTTTCTTAAACATGAGAACTCTTCCTGAATTAGGAACACTTACACTCCTGACATCTGCTGAATGTCAGTCCGTATAACTCTTGCCTCTACATTTTAGTGCCTTGAGATTCTTCCTGGAGCTGGACAGGCCTGGTAATGACTTTCACTGCTTTCCTTCCCCACTTCCCTCCCCGCTTTGTTGTCCTGCGATGTCCCTGACATCTCCACCTGGAGAAGCCTGTTGCGGTGCAGTGTAGCTTTGAGCCTGCTTGCTTTTGGACCAACCCTTTTGCAGGTGCTGGCATTCAGTACGTAGCTGTCTTGCAAGCAGCAGTTGAGTTTACTCTGTTGTACGGGTTTAGAGCACTGTTGACGTGTAATCTGTGATACCAGGACATGCTGAGGTGACACTGTAATTTGATTCTTTATGCTAAATCTTGATGTCCTAACCTTGCTTGCTCAGTGCTGTCTGGTATGATTCCAGGCCTGCCTAGAGGGTAGGGAGGACTAGAGAGTGAGGATCTGGAAAGAAAGGTAGTCTTGGAAGTTCACCTGTAGAAGATCATAGAATTTCAGCATGCTGCTTGCCTTCAGATATAGATCTATTGTAGTATTCTGGGCTTATTCCTTCAGTTTGATTTATCAGTACTGAGATAAAAAACTTTTGACTTTGTGAGCACTCACCAGTCCTTGAGAGTAAACTGAAGAGGTGAATAAAATCCATAGAAGGAACAGTTGTCGTCATTATTATGAAAATACATTTTTTCACATAGTATGAGCTGAAAAACTTGCTTCAGAGTACCTCTGTTCTGGGGCAGTCTTGATTCAAAGGTTTGCACAGCATGAAAATCTACTGAGTTTGGGTTTTTTTTTTCACTCCGGTTAGGTGTTGTGTTGCTGCCACTAGATTACAGAGAGGATATTAAGGTAACTAATAAATGCTAGAGTCTCCTTCCTATTACCACAAAGAAAAAGTGAAAAATAAGTCTGACTTATCAGTGAGCGTGTCCTTGTTAGATGAGCTAAAATTTGTGGCTGGGTGCTGGCACTTAAGAAAGTAAACAAAGTCGTTTTAATTTCAAGCCCCATTACAAGCAGAAAACAAAAAAATCAATATTTGAGAGGCAGTATATAAGGAAACAAATGGAATGTAAGTTCCCTAATTCCCTATTATCTGCTGTCTAGCATGCCGAAATAATCATATGCTCCAAAGCCTTGAGTAGCTTTCCTAGTGTTGAAGAAAGACAACTGCTATGCAACTGCCAAGGGTTTCTTCTCCTGGCTGACAATCCAAGGGTGGCATTAGCCTGTATTTGGAGCTCTGGCTGATGTCTCTGGTGTCAGAGCCTGCTTTGTGTCAGCTCTGAAGAAATTTGTATTTGATGTCATAAGAAGAATCATAGACACTGCGAAGAAGTTAAAAGGGTGGTTTTGAAGCAACTGTACCTGCTAATACTGTGCAGTGTTTTACAGGAGTGGAAGATGTAGTTTCTGTCCTGCAGCTTGTGTTGTCTAAATCTTGTTAAACCCAGAAGATAAGACTCGGACCAAGTTCTTAAGCTTGCTCTATGTGCACGCTTGAAGTCTTTCTAATTCAGTGTACAAGGGTTGTGTGAAAGTGACACATGGGCATGTTTGCTTCTGTCATTTTAGTTCAGTGTTGCAAGGTATTTTTGTGGTATACACAGACTAGAACAATTGACATTACTGATGTATTGTGCCAACATATATGTTTACTATGATATCTCCTCTGTTTAATTTGGCAGGAGAATTGAAAATTGTGTGTGTGTGTGTGTATATATATATTTTTATTTTTTTTTTAATAAGGGGAGTGATTTAGTCTAGAGCCAACATGAACACTGCTGCATTGGGCAGAAAATGCTGCTAGCAGAGCAGCTGGCACATATCTTTCCAGGCTCCATCTGTCAGAGCCGGCATTGCTTTGTAAATCGCACTCCTATTGGACATTTCTTGCTGTAATGTTTGCAGCCTGGATTAAAACAGAATTCCTGAGTTTAGTTTTTTTAGTTATTTACTGTTTAAAAAAAAAAAAAAGTGGTTTTGTAGGCTACTTCTTCCTTCCTTTACAGACCTGATAACGTCTGTCAGTGTTGTGAATGCTACATCTTCTGGACGTCTCTTAGTTTAAGTATGGGGGTAAGGTAGTTATTGGAAGCTTAATCTCAAAGACTTGATTCTCTGCCATGTACACAGAAGTCAGAATGGCCTGGGATCTGATGATACTAGTGTATCTGAGAAAGTTAAACACTTTTTTTTTTTTTTATTTTAAGAAACATCAATATACATATTCATTTTGCATGTTCTGTTACCAAGACTCATACGCTTTTACCACTGGGGGGTACATATGTGTGTTTATAATATAAGCACGTTCCTTAAACTCTCCTTTGGAATGAACGTCTCCCCTTAGTGAAGAAACTTCTCTCTCTCTACCTTCCCCAAAAGAGATAACGGTTAGAAAAATTGAGCTGCTTCTTTTTACAGTTAATCAACAGAATGAAATTTTTTCAAGTAAAAGAAAATCTGCAAGGACACAGGCAGATTGGCTAAATTGGTCTCGGCCCATAGAAATGCTAATTTACTATCAAGGCTATTCAGGACTGGTCAGGGGAATATTATTAATGGAAATTAAGGATTTGCTTCTAGCAGATTGTCTAGCATGTCCAGGATTTGGGGGAAGGGCCTGTCTGAAACAGAGCTTCTGAATTTTAGGCAGTACTTGTTACACTGTCCTACGTATTTGTTAAACTACAATAATTTGGTACATGTCTTGATCCTTGAGATGAAATAGCTGACTAATCAATGATTTTTGTCAAGGTAGTGCTTCTAAAAAGAAATGAACTGAAATCTTGCTTGTGGGTTGTGGTGTGATGGTTGCTGTGGTGGTGACCACCTTATCCTCTGGTGCCTTGAACGAATGCTAGCTTTATTGTGCAAGGTCTTTACCTAGGGAGAAGAGATTTCAAGTTCTACCAGTTCCTCTGCTTTTGGTATAGCTGAGTTACTGCATCTTATCTTTGAGAAACTCAACAGACATGGTATTATTTCATACCAATGGGCCTTTTTGTTGTGGGTACTGGAAGGAAGTTCACTTGAGTTGAATTGTAGATGCTAGCCTGGCTATGTTTATTGAGGATTTCTGCCTTAGTAGATGGGAAGAATTACTGTTTACTGAATGGACTTGAAATAATTTAATCATCCTGGTTTTAATTTGAGGGTTACTAGAGTGAGAGGGATCTTGGATTTTAGAACTGTTCTGAATGATTAGGCATCCTTCTGTGCCTCCTTCGTCTTTAAAATACTTTGTACTCCTGGAACAACCAGTTACTTAAGTGGTTGAGAGCTTTAATACTTCTATTTGACACCACTTCTCACTATGTGTAGAGAGAGGTGCGTTGGATAGTCTGTTCTCTTTCTTGTTTTCACTGTCAGTGAAGGATTGACTGCCAGTCCCCTGGAGAGAAGGCCTTGGACAGGCGGTGGACATATTCAGTCACTGCAATTTATTGCTATTAATAGCTTGCAAGCTATTGGGTAATCAAAATCTTGAGCTTTCAACCTCCCACACAAATTCAGGAATGGTAGAGAAGTACAACAAAATGAAAGTTATGGCAAATCACTTTCTTGAACACTCTTCTACTGCATGTATTGTAGTACTGATCTTTGTGATGCAGAATTTTAGTTGAGATTTGCCTGTGCTCTAGAATGTGTGGGTTTCTGGCTTTAGTTTCCCTATTTATGGGGGCTGGGTTTGCCCTGTTGTTTATCAGGCTGTGCTTGTACTGAATCCCTTCCTGTTCCTTGTCCCTGTGTAAGTGCTTGCTTTTTAAATTTCCCACAGTTGTTTTTACTGATGATAGTAATTGTAGTTATGGTGAAGAAGGTGGTTCCAGTAACAAGCATACTGATGATGGGACTGATTGGGTTGAAGAAAGACAGTAGATGAAGTCTGCTGGTGACCCTCTGAAGTCTTATCTGTGGTGCTATAGGAGGATGTCTCTTGTGCTCTAGTACGTTTGGCAAAGGTCAAGTTTAAACTTCTGAACTAACTCTCTGGGTGGCTGCTTCACTTTCTGGTGCGGACATTGAGGTGCTGATCAATGAGGGGAACAGTCTGTAGCTTGTAGGCAGGTAAATACCAGGCCTAGTATAGCTCTGTGAATATTAGGAAATACTCAGTGTATCGTCCTCTTGAAGCGAATGCCAGCCTAATGGACTGCAGAGAGAGTTTCTTCAGTGAGACTGCTGTGTGGCGTGAGCACAATAAGCCTGTTCCAGGAGACAGTTGACACATCTGATTCATACTCTCTTACCTGCACGGCATACATAATGTAAGCAACCCCTATTTGTAAATTTTGAAGCCTTAGTTTCCCCTGCCACTTCTGAATGATATGTATCCCTTAAGGCTGTATCTGCGATGAGAGAAACCTTGACTGCTTCCTGCTGAGCACCTGCTAGTAATAACCACAGTCTGGTTAGATCTCCTTGGATGGTTTCCAGGTAGGTAGTTGGCTCCTGAAAGTTCTTCACAGTATAGAAACCTGTGGCATTTGCTGCTGTGACTTGCTGGTTTGACCTTTTTGTCTCACTTATAACTGGTATTCTGATGTAATAACTATCAGTAACAGCCAAAAAGTCTACTATGGTGCAGCGTGTTTACAAAGCAGTCTAACAAGCCTCATGAACTATTGATAAGGGGGAACCTGTATCCACAGACTACCTGCTTATTTCGGTATATAGCTCTTCAGTTATTTACAGTGATCTCTGGATTTATGGTTCCTGATATTCAGTGTAAATTAGACTATTGTCTTGGTAGGTAAACATTATGTAGTGTGTATGGCGTATTTAATCCTTTGAAACATACTACTGCAGCTTGGGTGTGAAATACTTGGTCTAAGCTGAATATGCATTGTGAATAGTTTAGAAATGCCCAAGCCTTTCGCCATTAGCAGTCAAACCCTTGAGACCAACTTTCAGTTATTGAAAGCCTTCTCGGATCAGTGAAGCAGCAACTTCAGACTCATAGATGCATACACAAGCCTTGCTTTATCCTCGAGTGCTTCTGTTTTCTGAGTGGGGAAGCCACTTTTCAGAAATATGTTCCTTCCACTTTGGAGCATCCTCAGCAAGTTCTCAGGGGAGGTTAAATACTGATATCTAGCAGTCTCCAAGCCACTGCCTGGATGTACATCTTCACCATTCTATAAAAGTATTTCCAATTGACTTGAAAAATTAGATGCTTTAGATTGCAGCTAACTTGGAAGTGAAGGTATTGGCTGGGTGTTTTCTTGGTTTGTTATTTTTGTTGTTTTGTTCTGGATTTTTTTTTAGTAAGACTTCATTCCTGAGTGTATTAGGGCCAGATTTCTGAGCTAAAATGGCAAGACCTTAGTGAAGGAAGCAGGACTTTGAAACCTCAACTGTAGTATCCATCTTGTCAGGAAGTATGCATTCTGTAAATGTCAAAGATAGATAAATGACAATATGAACAGAAGAGAATACAAATGAGTGTATTGATGACTTTGGCATAGTTGCGTTCTGTGAATGCTGACATGTGATAGAGATTGCTAAATCGTATGGGCAACAAATTGTAGTAATCCTAATTTTCTCTTTAATCGATTAATGAAAAGTGGAAGCCTCTTTAAAAAAGACAACAGAGGTGTAAAAGTAAACAATTACCTTGAGTTTACTTGTGAGGCAGACACAGATGTGCTGCACTGTTGAATTCTTTGCTGTTATTGCTCGTGCACATTTAAAGGCATATAAAACTATCAAGCTGTTCCTGTAGCTTGATGGCTGAGAGTGATCAAGCCCTTGAACAGAGTGCCAAGCATCTGAACAGGTTTTGGGCATTGAATAATTAACAGTTCTGTTTAGCTTTGTGATTATTGGGCTGGTTTAGGGCAGTGCTGTTAGTAGTTTATCCCAGGAGGGTTTTTCTGTGCTTGAGTTTGCACATATTCCATCAGCTGAAGATGAGAAATGTGGAGCGACACATGCCACATACTGAGGAGGCAAATTAATACATTTCTGTTAGGGCAGCCAGTCTTGGTGTGATCTGGTGAGCTGCTTTCTGACCTTTGTCAAATTAAGCAAGTTCTTCTGTTGGGGCATTTATCTTACAGGGAATTTAAAGCATAGTGAATGGAACTGAAGAGGAAAGAGGGAAACCGGAGGTCTGAGAATAGGTAATGAGGGTATAGGCTGGTGCGCTTGCAACTGAAAATTCGGCTTCTGAAGATACTTTGTAACGTGAGCTGATGTGATTTTTGGAGGAATTTATGCATGTAGTTGTGTGCTGTATGAGCTAAAGATGGTGGGAATTGGCTGAGAGAGAGAAAACTGGGAGGGCAGATGGTTTGAACAATACACAGATACTGTTGTGGGGATGTGCCTATGTGGGTGGTAGCTTGGAGAGACTATGCAACTTGTAAAGATCAGCTGCTGAATGATGGACAGGTTCCTCATCATTTGACCTTGATGTGTCACTGAACTGAAGAATCAGTAAATAAGCTCTACTCTTTTACTGTGGCAATTGCTTGGGTATAGAATCTGTTTTGACTTCGCTATAGTAATTACATAAACTTTTTAAGGAAGCTTTATGATACCAGTTTGCATTTGACAAAAATACATGATATGCAGAGTGGAATGCCATGCATAACTGTCTCTTTGTGTATCCACTTGGATTCTAGGAGAGGTTTGGGGTTTTTTGTGTTAAACTGAGTGATGCGAAAGCAATTTCAAACTGCAATTTTACCATCGTAACGTGACTGTTAAGGGTGAACTGGGGATACAGGTGGAAGCTTACTTTAAGAGGGGAAACAAAAAGCTGTGATGCTCTGGATTTAAAAAATGTTCACTTTGCTGCTAAAGGACAGTCAAACTTCCATTTATATCAAGGGCTACTGGAGAAACAACAGTATCTTATTTTAACGTGAGATCATAAAGTAATTCTGAGCTATTAAGAAAACACGTCAGTGGACAGTCTTTGTATTATATTGTCTTTAAATTTGAATAGTTGACTGGTGCTCATGTATTATACTAAAGTACCTGAAGGCATGTAAACATGTACATTATCTTTTATACTACTTTTAGTTTCTGCTTAAAGAGGGAGATAAAAGTAATGAAGAACGCTGGAAATCCTGGCTCCCTCCTGTTGCTGCCACATAGCTCTTGTCTTCTCCCTCACCCTGTTTTGCTGACTATGAAGCTTTTAGCTTATGTCTTGTGGATGCCAGCAGCTCTAAATAAAAAATGCAAAAGACTACATGTACCACCAAAATTTGTTTTCTAAAGAAGCAAAATGACTTACTAATGTTTTTTGACAGGTAGAAATGTCAATATTCTTTTTAGGTGAGAGGTAGCTTTGTTTGCATTTGGAAATACTAAAAAATGGAGTTTTGCTTAGTATGGCCTTAGTACATGCAATAGCTGTTCTACCTTTTGGTAACAGATTGCATTGAACAGTTCTGGCTGCTTCACAGTGTAGAACACATCTGTATGTGAATCTGTTTGAAGGATGGCATTAACCAAATGTTCTAATACATGTCAAAACACTGCAAGGAATGTTAATCATTAATATGAATGAATTTCCTGATTGGGAGGAATTCACTTTTGTTTAAAAAAATCTTTAATTAAAAGGTAGCATAGCATAGCTTGTGTTGCGGTATTTAGGTCACGATGCAACTGGTTTTCTCCTTAAAGCAAGAAAGACAAGAAGGATTCCTTATTAGCTGTTGCATCTTTTTTGTACTTTAACTGTGGATCAGATTTAACACTTGTGGATGTTAAGCTGAAATATTGAGCTGAAGAAGTAAGACGCAGGATTTAAGAATGAGTGAGTGCATGGAAACCGGAAAACACAGGGCTCAGTTGAATGCAAACAGAATTTCTTTGTTTCCTGACTTTGTTCTTAATAATGTAACTGTTGCATGCAATTTGTGTTGCATGTTATTCAAATAAAAAAAAAAAAAAAAAAAGCAGAAGTCCAGTTGGAAGGGACTACTAATATGAACCTTTCCTTTTGGTTGCTGAGATCGACTGACTGTTCTGCATTTTATTTATTTGTGGAAGAAACTATGCTGGCACTGACTCATCGTGTACTGCAAATCCTTTCTTATGCAGTGCACCTTTTCTACAAAGGGAAGCAAAGAGAATCCTGGATAGCTGCAGTTTTCAAATTGGGTAACAGATAAAGTATGTGGCCTCCACTGCCAGCTACCAAGCTGTGATGCAGGGAGCACTTCAAAGTTAGGTGCATATGTATTTTCCCAGGTGAAGGCGATGTTGGTACCTCCCATCCTGATAGTGAGAAGGCACTTACTTGGGCCATGCAATTCCAGTTATGTAAGCGGTTGCTGATCTTGGACAGTAACCAGCCCTCTGACTAGGGACCGATGCCTCAGGACGGATTGAGGACCTTACCTTAGCAAGGTGTGATTTCAGTGATCCTTATTTTTGCCCTTTGGAGGGAAGCTGTGCTCCTTTCTCACACCTCAAAATATATGTCTTTTCTCAGTCAATTATGAACTTGCTCAGCTGTCAAGGAAAGTTTATTAAGCTTTTTTGTGAGGAGGGGTAATTTCACAAATACTCCTGCATGCAGGAACCCTCTGTGCATGCCATCTTGATGCTCTGCTCACTCTTCTCCTGACTGTTGGAGCGGTAGCCAGCATAGCTGGAGGGTTGGCTATGTAGGTGACCTGTGCAGTAGGGGACACACAACTGTGGGAAAATATTTTTCTGGTTTTGACTGGCTTGGGCTGCGTGACCTTGTAAGAGATGGTGAAAGCTGCGTTTCAGTGTTCCTGGGGAACTGTAGACTTTTCTGGAAATGAAGAATTGGGCAGGCTTTAGAAACTTGATGCCAAAAATGATCATAGTGTTGTTTTTTTTCTACCGAATGAATTGTTTCTCAGCATGTAATGTTATTACAGTTAAATATTTTTCAAATTCTTTATCTGCTCATTATTATTAGAGAATTTTTTTAAATGTAGGTGCAGGTTGAGTACTTTAACTGCACAGTCAGATCTTCTTGATTAGATTCTTCTAAACACAGATTGTATTTTTTGTTCCTTTCCTTTTCCCCCACCCTGTACTCCTTTCCTGGTCTTAAGCAAACATCTTCTTCTTCTGCTTTACAGGCTCCAGATAAAAGGAAAGCATTAGAAGAGACCAAAGCCTACACAACTCAATCTCTAGCCAGTGTTGCTTATCAGATCAATGCACTGGCCAACAATGTATTACAACTACTGGACATCCAAGCATCCCAGCTGCGGAGGATGGAGTCCTCCATCAACCATATCTCCCAGGTATTTTTTAATTTTTTTTTTTTAATAGAGGACTGACATTGGAGGAGGCATTGTCTTGTCTCTTGTATTACTGAGCTGGATAGTTTATGTTGACTTCTTTGA
Source organism: Tetrax tetrax (assembly GCA_009806455.1). NCBI lineage: Eukaryota > Metazoa > Chordata > Aves > Otidiformes > Otididae > Tetrax > Tetrax tetrax. The sequence goes on from WHYT01014374.1 coordinate 42,565, forward strand.
ATTCTCTGAGTAACATGACAGAAAATGGTAAGGTTTTTTTAATATTTATGAAAGTCACTTTGTGATGGAGGTCATGACTGAAATAAAACAGTTCTTTTATCACTAAGCACTAGGATTACATTTGATTTAAAGCAGGAGTTAAGTATTAAGATTCTGAGATGTGAAGCTGCAGTTGAGGGAGGGGTAGAGAAGGATTCTGTTTCTGACAGAAATCTAGGTAGAAGTACCATGTGAGTGGTGGCAGTTTACTGCATATGTTGCAATACTAAGTAATCTCATTTGTTTTCGTACCCTTGCAGGATGTAATTTCATAAGCTGTGTGGAGAGGGAGGGGGATTGACATGCTGCCACTACCTGCTCAAGCCAAACTCTGTGACAAGCTGAGGCAGTTGGATGAGTGAGCTGACCTAACTTGCACTGTGACTGCAGCATTGCTAGAGTTGATGCAGAGAGGACAGGGAAATAGATGACGGGAAAGAGCAGGGCCTCAGTGGCAGCCTTGTGTTCTCTTGGCTGAAGCTTCATCCTAACTGGCTGCTGCTGAGGGGGCAGAGTTGCTGCTGCTGCCTGTCTTGTAGCTGATCTGGCACTGGTCTCATTCTATGGTAACTCAGCCAAAAAATGTCTGCTGTGTTTAACCTGGAAGTGACTTATTGCATAACCAGGTGGGTGCCATACTAGTGCCAAGGAAAAGAGGGGCAGAATTCACTCAGTTATTTTACCCTTACAGTGCTGTTCTGAAGTGGCCTTCACTGAGTTGTTGAGGGCCCAGTGTCTATTCTGTCATATGCTCTTATTGAAATTCAGTTGGATCTTTGCTGGGCTTTGTCCTATGCATATTTGAGACATTTCATAAACAAATTTCAGAGGATTCAATCTAAAATGTTTTTCAGTACAGCCAGTGGATTTAAAACCCTTGTTGGTCAACTGATAACTCTGTTAGTGGTACACCTTAGACCAAATACTCGGAAGAAAACACTTCTCATGGCCTCTGCTGTCTGTCTCCTCATTGGCTCTGCTAACCTCTGTTTACTGTTCTTTCAGAGTAATCGTGGTTTCTAAAAGCCTTTCTGTTAAATGGCAGCACAGTGATTCACTGAAAGTATGTCATGAGGGAGAAGATTCCAGTGCATGTGGAAGGGCCCTCCTAGTAACAAACCTTTAAAAAAGGCTTGTCAAGTTAGTATGTGCTAAGAACTACACAGTGTTAAAGGGTGTATCAGATATTTTAAAAGTACCTGCCACTGAAACAGGAAAGTAGGAAGAAGTACAATTACTGTAGGTAAGTTTCTTGTTCTGTCAAGTATTGGGATTTCTTGATGCTAGGATTATGATGACCTCTGAGGAAATGACTGGATAAAGGACTGAACCTACACTTTCCCAAGCACTGAATGTCTGTCCTTTTATACTGAGCACATCTCTTATGTGTTTCAGAGCTGCAGTACATGTGAAGCGATTATTGTTAAATTCCCATTGGCCCATTGATATGACTAACCATGGAAAAAGCCAAAATGTTTGATACTAGCACAAAAGGTGTTAACCCTCTGTACTGTTTGCTGCTTGAATTGAAGGCGCTATGCTGAAAGCTATTGAGTCACCTGATACATGAACTGTTTGCTAAAGACCGTGAACAATCAGTGCTTTGTAGAGTTTTTGAGGAGTGTTTAGCAAGGTCACTTGCTTGTAGTTTCTGTCCTGGTTGGCTTTCCTGAAACTAATCCTTGCTTATAAATGAACCTCTGCAGACTAATTTTATAAGAATTAAACTGGTTACAGATAGTACACGCATACCAGCTCAGCTATTTGCTTTGAAATGTTTCTGCTCAAATCCTTCGACTCTGTATCTTAAATCTGCTGTGCAGTTGCTTTGATAGACTGTTTCCGAATTCCCCGAGGTCTCCAGAGTGCCTTTTGCTGTGCTTGTGTCAGTCGTGAATATTTTCATGCCACTGAAACATGAGGATGAACATACTCTTAAAGTGGAATTCTTCTCTGTGAAAGAAGCATTGCCTAGAAACACAGATCTGAGGTACTGCTAGTCAATTACTCAATTCTAGGTTTTGCAACACAGAGCAGATATCTGTGAGATAGGTACAATTTAATAGATTTTTTTTTTTTTTTTCTTAAGAACGTTTCTTCTTTCTAAGGAAGAAAATCCTGTGGCTCTTCTGACCTGCAGGCATTTTCTGTTCCTCTACTGTATTTCAGTTCTCTATATGTATTTTCCAGAATGACTGTAAGCTAAATGGCTGGATAGCTCGTCTTGATTAGTAGCCACTCAGTGTTTTTCCTGGCCGTGTACCTCCTTCACTGGAAAAAGCACTCATGAAATATTAGGTGGAGGGATGTGTTCTATTCTTGTTACTGAAGCTTTGTTTTACAGATGGTAAGTTTAGTTGCTTTTATAGGAAAAAATTTATTCTACTTTAGTTTCTCATTGAGAGCAGAGAGGCTTTACATGAGTAATCACACTGTGGTAAGGGAGCACTGCTCTGAGCACATTCTGAGCACACGGAGGTGGTGGCAGCTCCAGGAATGGCTTTCACATAACAGCCAGAGCAGAAGCCTGCCCAGCTGCATCATTTTTTTTTTTTTTCTTCTCCTTCCCAGTCATTGTTGTCTTTCAGCTGTAATGTGTGGGTCTGGAGTGACCTGCCATGTAATTGACTACAGTCAGTATACAGAGCTATGCACATACAGCTCAGCATTTTAGTTTAAACCCTTGAAACTTTGAGCTTTGCCAAGCTGACTTGACCTTTCCAAGCTGGTCTGATACAGCAGAGCAGAGACTTGATCACTTTTCTGGAGAAACTTGCAAACCTTTCTGCTTTAAGAGATCCTACTCATCCTTTTAGGCAAGATTTGGGGGAAAAGACAGCAAGTCTATACTTTAGACCAATGTAAGTGTCAAGGCTTCACTAAAGACATGAAGGTGTATATACCTCTGGACTGCCTACTACAAGCTTTCTGTTGCAGTCACAGTTAACATTGCATATTTCTGTCAGTTCCTGTCTGGTGCTTTACTTGAGAATGGCCATACTTAAAAGGGAAATTTCAGGTAGGAGGTTGAGCTAGTTGTGATTTAAGAAGTGAAAGCAGAGCCGGCCTTAGTGCTGCGCTGTGGTGGTGTGCTGTCTTAACTTTCCCTATGGGACATTGTGTGAAAAGGAAACAGAGGAAGGGCTTGAGCCCCATGTGGTTCCTAGCAATCCACTGCTGACTTGTCCATCCATGAATGCTAGGTAGTAGCAGAGTATGTCTTCTGTGATATAGATTGCCTTCAGTTGCAGTGACCAAAAATAAATTTTCCTTGAAGAAGATTCAACTTCAACAGCAACAGCCAGGTGTTTTGCTTTCTTCATAGCATTTGAAGTGTAAGGTGCCTGGAATAGTTAGTATTTTATTTTGTAGCAATTTTAGGGAAGATAAGTGAATGCATGGACTGGACAGTGAAAGGGGAAAGAAGCAGCTGAGGTTCAGCCTGCGATTGAAGACACCAGAAAGGACCTTGCACACTGAGGTGGGGAAGGAATGAAGAGCTTAGCAGTCAGCGTGTGACGTTTCTTAAGATGTGCTGCAACTAAATAAACTCAGATTTTTTTTTTGTGCACCCTAATGATGGATTAAGCAAGACAGTGTGTATTGGTGCTCTGAATGCAGTTTATGCTTCACTATGTTTATTTCCTGTGTGTATTAAATGAAATTCTAGTTTGCTGTTTAAACTCATGTTGCTCATTTGTGTCATTCTTTTATGGGTCCCCGAGCCAATGATTTAATTCTTTAAAAAATAAAATTAAAAAATCCTCTCATGTCTCTCCTTTCATTCTGAAAATCACTGTCTTTTGGTAGAGGAGTTAAAAATTCAGCTTTTCTTAGTTTGAATATTTGACAAGGGAAAATTTTGGCCTGTGTCCTTCTGCTCTTTTGACTTGCGGTTTCTTGGTTTTTCTCCCCTCTTTCCCTGCTCCTCGTGGAAGCAAAAGCTGACTTAAAAATGGTACCTTAAGATAAATTTTTTTTTGCTGCTTCACTTCTACAAACTTCAAGAGAATGAAGATGAGACAGAGCCAGATTCATCAGAGGAGAGAGAGGTTGACAGGGACATCCTTGTTTACTGTGTCAAAACTGAAAAATGTAACTGATCAGTGCTCACATTTATGTCAGAGCAGCTGCAGTACTGGGTGTAGCAACTATTCCTTTTTTTTTCTTTCCCTGGACATAAACAGTTTTAAAATAGCTCAGTATTTAAATCTATGCCTCTTGAAGCATGAAGGAAGCAATAGACTCCTTTTTAAGAAGTAATAATTTGCACCAGGAAACACTGCACCCCTTAAACAGTGTTAAAATTTTCTGCATCTGTAACTATCCTCTAATGTGAAATCAAGACTATTACAAAACAATGTTCTGAAAGCATAACTCTCAGAAAAAAAAAAAAAGTCTTTTGTCACTGTTAAAAATTAGAAGCTTTTCAAACTACAAAAAAAAAAAAAGATGAATCGGTTAAGAATATTGCCTGTCACCATCCATGTCTAATTCATTGCATGTGTAATTCAAATACCACATGGAAGCAGAAAGCCAAATGCCTTCTGTTTCTATGGTATGGTTGTCTAGCTAAAGTCGGGGCAATAATGAAATACACAGATGTTACTCTGTCTTGTAGGACTTCTGAAATTTACACCTGTGGCCTGTGTTGAATCACACACATGAATCACCATCATCCTCAAATAGTAAGGCCTTTTCCATTGGGTGAGCAATCAGGCAGGACTGATGTGGATTAAGTTTCCGAGAAGCTCTTCTGAAGATGTTCTGGGGCTGGAAAGAGTGAGCTCCTAAGTAGTAGCAAGTTGAGAACACAGTAAGTGGTGTTTGATGTCAGGGAAGAAGAGCAAAAGAGCTGTTAGGTGCTCAGCAGGTCTCTGGTGTTTGAAGAGGCATAAGGCAGTGCATGTGCAGTGGGGGAACTCTCTGAGTTTGTGGGAAAGATCTTTCTCTTGGGATGTGTGTGTCTGTCCTTTGGATTAATGTGGTACTGCATTCATAGATTGTGGTGTATGATCACAGTACAGTTCAAATTCATGTTTGAAAGCCAAGAAGTAGAAAGAGAGTAGAGAATGTGACAGATTGTGTGCTGATGAATGTTGAGTGGTCATGCCTAGGAACAAGCAACTATGTCAAGTACTTTAGTACACTATTGGATGGGAGCAAAAGACATCCTCAGATCCTCCAAAGGGACCGCTGTCCAGGTACTTTTACCCTGAAGTTGCCTCTTTGAAAATAAGAGGATGCTTAAAACTCTAATCTTGTTCTCTGATGTGAAGAACATATGGACTGGGCAAAAGGGTTGTTAACTGGAAGGAAAATTATCCAGAACTAGCGAATGGTTGACAAGCAGGGTTGATATTGGAGCCCACACTGTTCAGAATATTCTTTTGGAGACCATTCAAGACATAAAGCGTGTCCTCAGCAAATCTGGAGATAACTCTAAACTAGGAAGGGTGATTCATATGTTGAATGGCAGAGCTTCAGTACAGAGGAACCTTGAGAAACTTGAGGACTGAGCCAGAAGAAACCTTGGGAAACTGGGCAAGGTGCAAGGACCTACACCTGAGGTGGCATAACCCCATGCATTTGTATGTGCTGAGAGGTGACTGTGTGAGTAGCTGTTGTGCTGAAAAGGAGCTGGTGGATGCTGTGCTGAGCATGAGCCAACAATACAAGGCCATCTCAGTGAGTGAAACAGCATGGCAGGGCTGTGTAGGGAAGAGTGTTACTGGCCGATGAAGGGGCAGTGATTATCATCTGCTCTACAATGATGAGACTTCGTCTGGAGCGGTCTTCACTTTTTTGTGTCAGCTCTACCTTGTTCAAGAGTGATTTAGGGAAAAGTCCAGTAGAGAGGGATCCTGAGATGGTCAGGGACATGGAGTGTGCAGCCTGCAAGGAGAGGCTGAAGGAGTTGTGCTTGTTTAGTCTGACAAAGAGGAAGCGAAGCAGTGGTGTAATGGTAGCCTACAAACGCTGAAGTCTGGCTCTGTCATCTTTGCAGTTAGTTTTTCTGTTGGTAGTGACAGTGTAATGTTGAACAGCCAGCTGCAAGCTGAAGCTTGGCAGGTTAGTACATGGAGCTGGGAAAGTCCTTTTTATTTTGGGGGATGATGCAGTAGTGGAATAGGTTACCCCCTGGTGTGACTCTTCTCAGTGTTAGGCTGCAGTAGCTGGGTAGATCCCAAAATCTGACTTTCTATCCTTGCAAGGCACATCATAAGCTATAGGAATTAAATGGTTAGAGGGGAGACAATTACAAAGTCAGGGGAGAAACTGCAACTCCATGTCTACAAATCCTTGTAAGCTCCACTTCCACACAAACTTTCTGCATGCCCAGCAGTGTGTGAAGAGGCCAAGTGTTTCTGCAGGAACTAGTGCGTTATCTAATGTTGTATCCATTAGAAAGATAAGGTTGTCTTTCTGGTTGTCTTGGCCTACTGTTGCTTGTCAGCGGACACAAATGTTCTAAATACAGCAAAGAAACTTGTACCTTTTGTTTAGATTAAACTTGCCTTGAGTGATGTTCCCTCTCCTAATAAAGTGCTGACAGTTATCTCTGTGGCCTTTGCCTCACATCCTTTGCTTCCTGCACTCTCTGTGGTAGAGGCCAAGGCTCCAAGAAGTTGTACTGTGCTTGTTCTGGTTATCAGTCTGCTTATGAAAATTGTTGTTAACTTTTTGCATATCAGCTTCTACATGATATGTATAAAATGCTCAGATTGTAGTATAATGTGTAAGGGTTGCCTTGTCAGCTGTTCTGTTGAGAAATTCCCTTCATGACCACAAATGAATACACATAGGATCTGTCTGCAATTCCTGTACAGCTCAGCTGATGAGGTCAAAAAACCCCAACACACAACCAACAAAAAAAAATAAAAATACACCCCCCCCGCCCCATGTTAGTTATGTACACCTATGAGAGAGCAACCACAACTGTCAGCCTTTTTGTGATGGGGAAGGGCAGTTGCTTTGATGGAGAAGAAATTCAGCCAGAAACTTTTGTTTGCTGTCATTCTTTATTCCCTTTTTTTTTTTTTAATTTTTTGTGTGTGTGTGAGAATGCAGAGTTTGAGTGTGTTTTTGGGGAACAGGGGAAGTTGTTAACTTTGATAGCCATTGACTGTAGTGAATTCCTTCATATGCCGATTCCAATTCCACAGTCTTATATAAGGGCAGTCTGAATGCATAGTTTTGGGGGTTTTTTTTTGACCGTTAAAACCTCCTTTCTGCTGAATGGGTATTTAGCTGAAAGCTCTAGATACCTCATTAAATACTACATTAAGAGGCCTAATGCAACCTCTTGTTTTCTGAAATCAAAGCCAAAAATCCCAGGACTGTGAACATTAATCTGAAAGGCCTTTTTGATAATTTTGTAAAATAAAGGAGTCAAGGGTGCTTGTGCAGTCTTTTTTAATGAAAATCTCTCATATCTGGAAGATATACCACATAAATGAAATGTGTCGCTAACCTACTGTAAAGTCACATGCTGGACTTCTCAAAGAGTAATTTTTTTTTCAGTTACATCTGATTAACTTGTTGCCTGAAATTAATTTTACTTCTATTTCAAATATTAGTAAACCAGCAGTCTTCACATATGAATACCTCCTGTTTTATGTTGAATTAGAGTTTTCTTATCTCTGTCAATGTTTTCATGGCATAAGGGCAAAACAAGAAGGAAATGCAGTGTATGAGGTGATGGTTTTCGAACGTTGTGTCTAATACAGCTACCCAACCATTAAGTAACCAGTTACCAAAGCATTAAGTTGGTCACCGTATCTGTGCCACCCAGTGGAGCTATTTGGGACGTAGTTTTTTGTGTTAGCTGGATACTGTTATGCTTGAGCTGACTATATTTGTGGGGGGAAAGAGGAGAAAAGCAACTATAAACAGCTTATTGTGGAGCAAATGAGTCTTGGTTGTACTGCATCACTGAAGCACAGTCAGCGTTCCAAGTGGGAATGACTGAAAAAAGCGAATCATCATCCCCTTATGTGTTATCTTGGGAGGGTTATTGACAATGGATCCATCAATACAGTTCAGTGTGGTGTCCCATGGGGATTGAAGCATAGCTTACTATTTCTCTGACTAGCTTCTCTGTTCCTTGCTTGCAAGAGAAAAATAGTGTCTTGTCAACCTGATCATGTCAAATTCCTGTATGTGGCAAAATCAGGAGCAACAAGGGTGTGATTAAAAGCTATCAGGCTTCTATACAAAGTGAAGACAAGTAGAATGGGGACCTCAGCATTAAGATGGGTCATGATGGAAGTAATAAAACATAACACTGCTTCAGGAGAGGTCAGTTGGGCCATCTTTTGAAAATACAAGAACAAGGAAATATTGAATAATGACTGAAGGGTTTGATTCTGCTTTCTTATTGAACTCAGTGTCTTACAGGATTGTGGTGTTTTTTTTTTTCTTTTATATTTTTGAACTCTGTTCAAAACTAAGCTGTATAAGGTTGCAGGATAAGCCTTCAAACCACAATTCAACCTTTATCTGACTGGAAAGGGGATAAACGTCATCTTTGGGAAGCTGATCCTTCTTTGTCCATTTATAGGATTTTCTTACGTGTGTTGTTAAGTCAAGTATTGGGCAAGATGCTGCAATGGCCAGATGTAGTAGAGGACTAAGAAAGATGAGTTTTGCTGTGGATAAGACTTGTCTCCTAAACTAAACTAGACTGGAAAAGGTGTTAATGAAGTTTTTGAGCAGTGTACATATTTTTGCTCTCTAAGAGCTGATAGGTAGTATATATTAAGCTGATAACATGCCTGCTCATGTGGACTAGCAAATTGTTTATTTCACTTAATTAGAAGAAATTCAAATACTATTTCAACCTGAATGTTTTTTAAAAAAAATAAACTTAGCTTGAAATTATGCAGTTCATCTGCATAATTTCATCTGTGTCTTGGCAGATGAAATACGCATTTCAGTGTGGATGAACGGTAGAAATATTATGTTGTTCCAGTGCTTTAACTCAGGGCACTTTTTGCCTACTGTGGTGGTGAGTGAGATGCTGAAGTAAGTGAGGACAATCTCCATCTGGGAGGTACAACCTCCAAGTCATAGCAGAAATGTGCTATCTTCATGTAATTATGGGTCATTAAGGTAAAGAGTCAAACAGCCTGAAACAAATTAGACTTTCTCAACTATCTAATATCATACCTGTGCCACTGTGTCTGGATTTAGTTTCCTTGTACACCCTAAATCTCATGTTAAGAAACAGCACTGACAGGGTGATAAGCCTGTAAGCTGACAGCAGCTAGACCATGCTTTATTTTATTTGTTCCTCTCTGCGCCCTGCGGATGGTCTGCTCACTGCTTGGTATATCACTTTTTTTAGCCTCCTCCTAAATTGATGTGTAATTAAGTATATCTGTTTCTGTGCTATATGAATGGTGTTTGTCCGTGTGACCTGTACAGTGTTTGTTAGTGCCTTATTTTGACTGTAGCATGAGAGCTGACCACAGAAGTGCTTGTCGTTCATATACTACAGTTTTGAAGCAGCACTAATGTAGTTGATAGTGTTTGGTGCTACTCTGGCATCTGGATGCTAAAACTGGAGGAGAAAATTGGGGGTGTTCATGGTATTTTAGTTAAAATAATGTGGTTTTCCTTTTTCTTAGTACAGACTGTGGCTTATTATCAAATAATGAAACTTCAGGAAGTGGGCGGATGGTTTCCGTAAGCTGACACTGAGAGAAATTCAAGTTAAATCACTTGGGATTTTGCTGCTTCAAGCTTTTGTCCTGCAATGAGCCCCTTGACTGGCAGAGAGAATATCAAGCTTCAATCCCAGTTTGCTTCTTACTTGTAGACCTCCAGACCTAGAAGCAAAAGGAGCTTGATGGGACCACAATTCCAAGTTACTTGTATCTTATTTTCAACTCAACATCTTTATGAAACTGTTTCCCTGGGCTGCATTAAATACATAGTCCTTCAGTCAATGCAGGAACTCTTCAGAGATGCTCTCTACTTGAGCTATCTGGATTACTTTGGATAAATGCATCTAACACTTTTATTCCTTTGAAAATTATTTGAAAAACTTTAAAAAGACTGTTTTTCTTGTGAAGTGTTTGCCTAAAATAAGATTGAGAGAATGCTGCTGACTGGTCATTTTTGGATAATGACAGGTCACTTAGTTTGGTCGTGTTTAAAAGCATCATCTAACAAGTAGAAACAGAATAAAGAAAATACGTTGTGAATTTTTCCAAATGCATTTTTAGAAAGCAGAGGTTCTGCAAACAATTATGTGACGTAAGCAAACATCCTGGAAAAACAGACTGTGAGCAGTTTGCAGATCTTGTTCTAATAAAGGTACTTTTCCTGTGTACTCTTCCCTCCTTCGCGTTTGCCTAGGTTTCCTCATTATGGTAGTTCTTAAAACAAATGCATACTTGTTGTTTATATTAGCTGTGTACTTCTGGGAGTAAAGACTGACTGTGTTGCTGGATGTATATACACAACTTAAATCCAAAAAGTTCATTGACCTCACATAGGAAAAAACAATCTTTACTAAAGCAGTGGTGAGGAGGCAGGCCACAGAAGTTTGCACAGCTGTCTTTTTGTAGTCCATTAAATTGTGTCCTGATGTACCCCTTTATATCTCAGGGAAATATTGTGCTCCTCACCAACACCTCCCTCCCTGATTAAGGTAACTGTAGCAGCATATTGATCCCAGCCACTTTCCTACACAGTTAAGTTTCTTGCAGAAGTTCAGTAACTCCTCTGTGTGTGTTTAGCTGTCCAGTATTGCACAGATCAGTGGCCAGGGATGCATGAGGCTGTGGTGCTTGTTATTGTGGTGCTGTAAGGCCTTCTCTTGAAACACTGGTGCAGTTCATAGGCTTGGAACCCACCACAGTGTTCCCAGCACCTTTACCAGGGCACCAGTGTACCTTCCTCAGTTAGCATTAAACACGTCACTAGTCAGCATTTGTGTAATCGTATGTGTAACTTTTGCCTAAAGTGATGTTAAGATAAGATAGGGCCAGTCTCTTTCTCCTGCCCCCCCTCCCCCCGAATTATCTTGTGCCAGACTTCTTGTGTTTCATTCTCTGCCTCCCCTCACCTTGAATTGTGGGATCAATTACCCTGGAGACAAGATCTTGAAAGCTACAGGCTTCTGATTGCTTCTTTCTGTGTGTCACTGCCAATGGCTGACACTCCTCCCCAAGCATTTGCAGTCAAGTTTAATCATTATGCTGATGACTGCACAGTGGAAATGTTAATTTCTGAACACATGACCAGTCTGACTAATGAATTTACTGTAACGGTAAGGGGATAATGAATTCAGCAGCAGGGACACAGTGATGTCCTCCTCTCTGTGCTTACGCACAAGACTTCTCTTGAAGACTCGTACTGCCTTTCAGCCTCCTGTCAGGCTGCGGCGTTTGCGTTGAGATGCACTTACACAGTTCAGAGATGAGAACTTGCTGCTGAGTGTGTGAATGTACAAGACTGAGAGGTGGTCCTGGAAGAGGGATTGACTGGTGGCACGGTTTCTTTTTGGGCCAGGGTCTTCTGCCAGAGTGCCCACCCTTAGTCTGGAAAAAGTTTTGCCCGGGAAGGATTGTGGCTCAGTATGGAGTAAGTGCTGCTAGGACTGTTGAGGCCATGTGGATATTCCCAGCAGATATAATTGCAGTGTTTCGTATTGGTTGTGGCCAAGGGTGGAAGACTAAGGGAAATCCATTTACAGAAACAATGCACAACTTCCTGTTTCAGTTACATGTGGAAATCAAAATGGCAATGGAGAAGTAGAGCAGCCTTAGCAATTCCATCTCAGCCCTGTCCCTTCCTCCCCACTCTGTTAAACTGGTGAACGTCATCGCACATGCTTGTGATTTGTTTGTCTGTCTTCTGCTTTTACTTAATATATCTCAAATTACAAGAAGTCTGTATGACTCAGTCCAAAGTAGTAACACAGTCTTAGGAAACATGTGAAGGAATTGTTGTTAGCTCTCCTTTTCTCTAGAATACCTTAATAAGCTTCTAAGCACAATGCTGTGGAAACTGGCATTTCAGAAGTTGGAGCTGAGTGAAGTTCATGATGTTTCTGAGCTTGTCCTCTATTGATGTACCTTCAGAAGGGATAGCTGGTTAACTGAAGGAAGTTTGAGAAAGGGGAGACTGGGTCTGAGACTTGAACTATCTTGTTCTATATTTGTCTTTGAAAACACAAGTGAGGAGCTTGTTGGATCCTAGTTGTTTTGATATTAAAGTGACATGGAAATGCTCTTTGCTGCAATAATGTGGTGAAAGTAGTAGTATGGGTAGTAAGTAGACTGCAGAGGGGAATAAGTATATTGAAAACTTTTAAATGGGATCTGTAATGGCTAAGGGTTGTTCCTGTCATCTTATTTTACTCATGAGAATCACCAGCAATGGGGATGAGCAAAAAAATGGCCATTGCTGATTATCCTGCCATTGGAGTAGCAATTCATAGTGTGCAACAAAGTTGTTTGTCATAGAAGCATGCTTGCTTTGTACAAAATTGTGAAAAAAAAACCCTAGAGCTGTAGTAGTTCTCTTCTGGAGAAAATGTAATTTTCAACCTTTGAACATTTAGGAAACAAAGAGAAAAATAAATTTCATGTGTGATAATCTGTGCTTGTGGCACTAAGCCAAGAGGGTTTGTGGTGTAGATAGTATAGCCTTTAGCCATCTGATGGCTGTTTAATTAATACTCGAGTTACTCTCAGTGCAGTGCTGACCCAGCTGAAAACCAGCAGGTTTCCCACTAGCTTATATCACTCCCATCAAATGAGATGTGATCAAAGAGGTATAGAAATAACATTGTGCCTTGGATGATTTGTAATCAAAACTGTGTTGGCAGGTGGCTAAAGGATACTCAGTGTCATTTCCACATATACTGTCCGTGGTTTATGTCTTAGGAAAACAGTCTATCCCAGAACTGTCAATCTTAGACACCTTGTAGGCCCTGAATTCATGTGGAGAAGCAGGGTGCTTAGGAGAGGAATTTTTTTGTGTGTGTATGTGTGGGTTTTGCTTGGGTTTTTTTTGGTTTTTTTTTTTTTTTTCCCTTTGGTTTGGGTGGCTGTTGTGGGATTTCTTTGTTGTTGTTGTTTTGTTTTGTTTTTGTTTTTTTTTAAGAAAAGTAGATGCCTGAAAATTAATTCAGAAAACTTTCAAGAAAGTACATGTGACAAATCAGAATAGGTTTTATGTAGGAATTTTGTTATTCTTCAGCTTAATTATTATTTTGAGATATGCAATAAATCCACTATCCCAACCATGTAATGTAGCCTTTATTGTTGGAAAATATTTTAGTTTTGCTATTAGAGGTGATGATAAACTAAAGCACTAAAGAAGTGATAAATTAAAGCTAAGGCAATGTTAGCTTACTACTTTTGGTGGGTCACTGTCATCCCCATGTTGCATCCCGTCTCCCCCCCGTCATCCCCCTCAATTTGAAATACTGAGTTACAGTTAAATGTGAGGGATTTGGCTTTGAATGTTTTTGGTTCAGGCATGAGCTTTATGCTTGTCATTATTCCAGTTTTATCAGTTCTTTACCTCAGTCAAACTTTCAGAAAGTTCAAACTTGTTCTCTTGAATTTATTTTTTATAGGCTTTTTTTAGATGGTTTCCTTTTCAGCCACCTGCAGTGCTTTTTGCAATTGCACATGTTAATCTCCTCTGAAGTTGCTTTTTTTGGCACACAAAATGCTTTTCGTTTGACGTACAACTCTGTTCTACTCCCATGGTGGCTCTTTAGTGAGTTCAAACTACTGAAGAAGCCTTTTCATTTTTCCTTTCTCTCCTTGTGCTTTCATTCAGTCAATAATATATTTAGATGAGTATGTTTTGTTTAATTCTAGACAAGTGCATTGCTTCTAGTAAGGAAAAGGACTCATTCAGCCACTTTAAAAGCTGAAACTGTCATGTGGGAGCTTGCATAAGCATATTTTGTTTCTTCTATTTTTTTTTTTTAATGAGCCTACTCATGCATGCATATCTCGAGGAACACTCAGCAAAAAAAAAGAAATTTGAAGTAACTAAAATCTAATTTCAGGTACTAAAATACACTCACACACACAGTTGGGATTTTGACTTTGCATAATCAAAAGCGTTTATCTGCTTTTTAAGACTGAATACAAATGTAACATGTTATGACTGCACGTCCCAACTGTTTTTCTGTCAAAATCAGTCATTAGGTTTTTACACTTGAAACGCTCCTCTTTTGAACTGTCTTCTATTTTAAAGACTGTTTTTAATCAGCAGATTTTTGCGGTTCTGGCTTATGTTCAAGTATAATGGATAAGGCTTTGGTTCCATTTAGATAGTCGTTCCTCTGGAAACTTGTATTAGCAGTGCAGCTGGTGTTAGTTAATCCTTAAAATGTCTCTTCAGTTCCCTGTGTAGAAGATCTACAGCTCACTAGAGGAGAGGAGATGTACCTTGGTAGTTCCCTTATCAGAGTCCTGTCTTGGCGAAAGGGGGATGAGGGGAGCAGAGGGAGGACTGAGTAGAACTGTCCTTCAAAAAGGTGTTTGTCATACAGTGTGAAACTCAAGTGGATGGTCAGCAGTTGTTAATTTGCCACGTGGTGTGGTTTTGATTTGATGCAGAGCTAGGTCTATACTTCCTCTTGTACCACGGTTGTGGTGGTGTGTGGTGTGTGGTGTTCAGCCACAGCTGAATCTCCAGCAAATACTGTGAAGTGTATTCTAGATTGATCAGGGATTTTGTGTTGGAATAGGGAGTAGCACCATGGAAGCTACTCTCTGCTCCCAGCCTTTGATGATGAAAAGCCACAGACTTCAGGAGGCAGATGGAAGATAATTGGAAATAATCTGGCCATCTCCCCTTCTCTGTGTCCTCCCACAGAGATCTACATTAGAGATGCATTTTTTTTTTCTACCTCTTTGTTATACTCGGACTCTTGAAGAGCAAATTGAACTAGCAGCTGAATTCGAAAGACCAAAAAAACCAGTTAGCTAGAATGCAAAAATTCATGTTGTACTCACAATAAACATGCATCTGAGGCCATTGGGAGGGCTTGTGTGTTTTGTTTTGTTTATTAATAAGTAATGTTCACAACACACTTCTTATTGAAGTGTATGTACATTTGGTTTGCTCAAATGGTTGAAATAGACAGTAGGGTTTGCCAAAGCACAGGACGTATGATCCATAACTCACTTCTGCATTTGCTTTAGCAGTTAAAAACATGGGTGGAAGCTGTTTTACAGAGAAATCTTGGGTATCTTTGTCGCTGTGTTTCACTGTGCTCAAAGCAGACAGCTATGGCAGCTTTCCCTATACCTGTGCCCGCCTACGGTCTTGTCTGTCTATTCTCAAAGCTGCTGCAGGTGGGCAGCTCTGAGAAGCTGGCCCAAGCAGCAAAGCGACTTGCTTGGCGTAGCACAGAAAGTCTGGCGGAGCCAAGAATAGAGCTTCAATCTGCCGTTTTCCAGGCTCTTGCTCCTAGCCACAGACCCATCCCACCGCTTCCCTTCGCTCAACTGACATCCTGGCAGACAGCCGCCTCCTGCGTGCAGAGCCAGCTGCTTCTGCAGCACTGTCTGACCTCCATGCTCCAGATGTTTGAAGTTCCATTTCCCCCATACTCATGTGAACTTTAGCAAAGTGCTTCTGGCATTTCACCAATGCAACAGGGAGGAGCGAGGGCAGAGAACTGTTGTCTTAACTATTTTCTTTCCATAATGACAGCCTCCGTAGAGCTGCTAAAAATGTCTTTCTCTATAGGACTCAAACTCCATTTGCCTTCAGTTGCCATCTGCCAGTCTTCCTTCCCACATCCTGCTCCCTGTTCCCAAAGATACCCGTGCAGACCTCCTCTCCTTATGTTCTGTATTGACATCATCTTCCTTTTGACTGGGGAGGGGTGGGGGCAGAGGGTGAGGGTGTGATGAGGCGCTGTTCTATCTCTCCGTAGATGCTCCTCATTTATAGAGCCTAGTTCTGCGAGGTGGCATTTCACAGGCAAAACTTACTGATTTCCTTTAGCTGCCCCATTTTATGTTCTCAGCGTCTTGCATGAACACTCTCTGAAGTAGCCGTTAGAGAATAACATGAGAAGCTTCTTTCCATCTGTCCTGTCTGGAGGAAGAATGTGTCCTCCATAGCAGTCCTCCCATTTTCAGTTGGCACCATGAAACAAAAATCAGGCGTGAACTCAAATCTGGCTCTTGGATGAGTGGGCTAGTTTCTTTGCTCTGATTCGTGTCCTAGAATGTCACGCACTCGCTCCCAGCCACTCTGGTCTGTCCTTGCCCTGTGTCCCCTTTGTGCGTGGCCCCTTTCTGCTCAGTTTCTCCAGCAGAATGTGTGACTAGATTTGCCAATAGGGTACTCTGAAAAGCATCTGTATAAGTAATACTTTAGCTGAACAGACCTCTCTTCCCTCTCCTTTTCAATGCTATTGTATAGGTGTATGTGCCACTTCACAGATTTTGTTTTGGAAATTGGGGGGTCTTTGAGTCCAGTTCTCAGTGAATACTGGTCTTCCTTTTGGAAGAAAGGCTTCCAGTTTCCTAACAGCAAGAGGGCTAAAGGAGAGGCTATTCTTCTATGGTCGGTAAGGTTTAAGCCTGTTTCTCTAGCTCTTGTTTTCAGCTGTTTGATTTTAATGAGGCTTATCAATGCCCCCACTCTTATTTATTTATTTATTTTTGAGGCCTGAGTATTTTAACACTTGCAAGCAGATGTTCTGTTGGTTTTCTGTTAAGTATGCCTTGCATGGAAATTGGTATAGCTTAAGAAACATAATTGTGGTGCAGGACATGCTGTGGACTGTGTGCATTACTGTTTTACATTCTGTGCTTCTGAATTCTAAAGCCATACAGCAAGCAAACTGTCCTCAGTAAATGGGATGCCTGTTGTATACTTCTCTCTGTGACACTTCACCCTCCCAACTGTCCTGACATCCCAGGAAAAATACTTGCGTAAAGGTAGAAAATACCTTCAGACCTTTGCTGAAATTTGATCTGCTTTATGTCGATGATGATTGCTAGGAGAATCTGAGAAAATCTACAAGTGTATCTAAAGAAAAAGATTTAAATTTTTCAGTCAAGAGCTAGCTCCATACGATTAAACTGGCATATAATCTGTATTCAGAAATAATTAAGAGATCCAGTGATAAGCTGTCAGAATAAAAAAACCACAACTGCCACTTTTCAACCTGCTCTGACCTTGGATGGTATTAGTAAAATGCATTGTAGCATTGTATTTTTTTATATATATAAAAAAACTATATGTTGTTTATGTAGATAAATATATAAAAATATGTGCATTTATATATGTGTTTCCTCTGGATATAGGACTTAGTATTTCTTTCATTATTTCTCCTTTGTTCTGTCTAGTGCCTTTCCCCCTCTGATGATGACGAACATTTTATATAGACTGTGTAAGTTGCTGTATGTGTTGATGCCCTTAGTTCATTGTCTTAATCTGTAAAAGCTCTTGATTGCGAACCTTCTTTGCAGGAAAAGGAAGGTGACATATCAGATTACATGAGACATGGCTTATCTGGCTCCTCTATCCTTTTACCTTAAGAGGCCTGGATTTACCAGGACTTCAGAAGATGGAGCTTTATGGAGAGCCTGCCCTACTACTGTAACTTGTCTGTATGCTGAAGGGAATGTGTGAGAAACTTCTATCTATAAACCTAGAGGAAAGCGTTGCTGGGTTTGTAGCTCTGGAAATACAACTCTTAATTCTATTTTGGTTGCTTCCTACTTTGCCAGCACCACATACAAAGCAAACACACAAGGTGAAACTTAAATGTCTAAACGCTTCAGAGGTAACAGGAGACCTGTCTTTCATGGTGCGACTTCAGAAGGCATGGCAGGATATTCTGAGGATTCTCGGATAATATTAGATGCTGGTCTTCAGGCAACTGACTTTTAGCCTTAGTAAAAATTGGATTGAGGGATTGTATATGTGAAATGATAAAACCTTGAAATCCTTATCTTAAAATAATTTGAAGAACTAAAAAAAGCAAGGAACGAGAGGCTCGTTTTTATCTTTATTAAGGGATGCTGAAAGTACCTTAGTGTTTGTTTCTTAAGTTTTATTTTCCTTGCTTAACATTCCAATTTATGGTCTGGGCATATGAGCTTGTAGTACTTAATAGAAGTTGTAGATTTACTAGAAAATGTTTGTTGGTGTTTATTAGAATGTTTGTAACATTCAACTATCTGTGTATTTTACTACTATGAGCAACTAAACCTGAAGCTGTGGCTCATTTTTACAGGTAGTAGAACAGATCTTACCTTTTGTATTCAAACAAGTAAGCTTGGGATCCAGACAATTGTCCCTGCAGTCGAGGAAGGAAACTATACACCTTTAACTGTACCACTCATTGTCCCTTGTATTACATAGTTTTATTGACTGGGTTCAATCTGAAACCTTTGTCATTGCCTGCTATTTTGTGTAACATCAGGCACAGTTTCTGCTGAAAGGAGGTACCTGCATTTGACAAATTGCTAGCCTAACTTGATGCATCAAATCTAGTGTTCCAATTGGCTTGTCTCTGACTAGAATTTTACTTTTTTTTTTTATGCCATTCTTTTCTCTTGTACTACCAGCAATGCCTGTTGGTTAAGGGAATTTCACTGCTGTCAGAAGTAAAGTGAATCGAATACTGTTCTCTCCATTAACTTGCCTTTCAATAACGCTGGCTTTAGCATGGACTCATCTCAAGTTAGAAGGGACCCACAAGGATCACTGAGTCCAACTCCCTGCTCCTCGCAGGACTACCTAAAACTAAACTATAGGACAAAGAGCCTTGTGCAGACTCTCCTTGGACTCTGCCAAGCTGAGGTCCTGACTGCTTCCCTGGGGAGCCTGTTCCAGTGACCAATCACCCTCTTAGTGAAGAACCTTTTCCTAATGTCCAATCTGAACTTCCCCTGATACTATTGCTGGTCACCATAGAGAGGAGATTAGCACCCCTTGCTCTGCTGCCCCTCTTGAGGAACTTGTAGGCTGCCATGAGGGCACCTCTCAGCCTTCTCTTCTCCAAGCTGAACAAACCAGGTAACTTAGACACTCCTTGTAAGTCTTGCCCCCAAGATCTTTCGCCATCTTGGTTGCCCTCCTCTGCACACATTCTAATAATTTGATGCCCTTCTTATATTGAGGCGTCCAAAGCTACTTGCAGTACTTGCGATGCGAAACAGATTACTTTCAGGAAATACAGCACCAGCTTTTTGCAGAACAAGTTACCGAGACTCAGTAAGTGTGGTTACACCAGGTATGCTAGGACAATGGGGATGGGAAGTGGTAACAGGTCATGCTGCGTGCATGGCTGATATGTCTGTGGTTTTGCTTCTGTAAAGCAATTCTGATCTATTCCGCTAACATTTAGGTATGTGTAACACTGATTACTCTGTCACCAGGGCTTTACTTACATGAAACAAAGTGTTGGTAACAGACCCAGCCCTCTATTCAACCAGAAACTGAAGAAGCGAAAGAGGGAAACAACATCAAAATTATACAAGGCTGCTGCTGCTAATAACAAGCTACTCAGCCTTCCTTTTCTCCTCGCTTTCTCTAAAGGAGCAGCTTGGGGAAGCCTGTGGAGTATGAGCCTACATTCCTTCTTATCTGAGTGAGTCTAGAGACAAAATGAAACTCTACTGACTTGCAGCTCTGTGCCGGACGTTTGCTTGAAGGACGTTCATAATGTGAAAATAAAAGTTCTTAAAAGTTGCATGAAGTGGCCTGAAAAACTGTCAGTAAAAATGGCGGTGTCATTTGGGGATTTTTTTTTTTTCTGATGTGTTTTCAATGTTAGATTTTTAAATCAAGGAAATGCCCTTGAAGTGACTCTTCACTCATCCTCAAATTAATGGGTAAAAAGGTCTGGTGGTTTGACTTTTTGAGGAGTTTGGTGGGT
>WHYT01014377.1:1251-87882 GCA_009806455.1 Tetrax tetrax
GTTTGTTCTCGAGCAAAGTACTTAATTTGCCAGGATTATATGGGATTTTTATTTTATTTTTGAAAGAACTCTCGGTGCTGACACTTTAGCACATGAAGATACTTAGCATCATCCATATCTTTTAAAATGTCTCATCTTTCGTTTAGTAAAAATATTCCCATTCTGTGTATGAACTACATTCTTTCAGACTTGCAAAAAAAGGAGAGATCCACCTTTTTATTTTTTTTCTCTACAGTGGTCATATAAGAATAGCTACCTTCAGGTTCCTCTTCTATTTCCTGTTTCTTACGTAGTAGGGCTATTCAGTTCCTTCTGGGACCTTTGTTTTGGGGCATAAAAAGCTTTCCTAGAAACATAATTGGGGGGCAGAAAGCTTTTCCTGCTCTATAAGGTGTTGTATTTGGCTCTTTAAGTCCTTCAAAGGGCTTCCAGACCCTTTCCCACTTATTTTGACCCAATATTCTTTAAAGCAATGTGATTTCCGGAAAAAAAAGCACTTTACACTCTTAATCCTCAGTGCATGCTGCTAATCATCAGCACTACTGTGAAATGCACCCTTTCCTACTTATTTCTATTTACATCTAACAAAACTGTAGGTTGGACACCACCTGTGGGTCTTTTTTTGTAATGCTAATTATGTTATTTTGGCCTTGTGTGTTACACACTGCTAAATTCAGATGTTTAATGCCTTTTATTGTGCTGTAGGACAGATGCTTGGCTTCCACCTCCTGCTGTAGAAAGATATGAGTCTCACACGGGTACTGCATTATGTCTGCCAGGTCTGTGAATGTCTCAGATACACCGGTTGTGCTAAGCACGTGTATTAGGGCAACTGAATAGAACACCTAGTGTATAATTCAGTATTAATAAATACCCCACTTACTTTTTCGTTTGTAGTTAATTCTCTTCCTACTCCGTGTTCATTGCTACACATTTTTGGGGGTATAATTTCTCTGTGTTCTGCACTTGAAAAATTCGTGTGAGGTCAGGCAATCCACTGCATTTTTCTTTCCCTGCTAACATGACACGCATTGTCCTAATTTGTCTGCATGATATGCATTAAGTGCACTGCTAAATCAGATCTTTTTTTTTTTTCTTTAGTTCTCTTTTTTTTTTTTTTTTGAGATATTTGGAAAATTTTAATCACGTTTCCCATGTTCACCATCTGTAAACTTCATCCTGTACTAGAGAGGCTTCCATTGCCTGGAGTGGTATTAATAGAGATTAATTCTGGATCCCCCAAGAGCCTCTGTGCTTGGAATGCAAATGGAAAAGTTTTTTTGCCCCTGTACTCAGCACTGATGAGGCCACACTTTGAATACTGTGTTCAGGTTTGGGTCCCTCAGTGCAAGAAGGACATTGTGTTGCTGAAGCATGTCCACAGAAGGGCAACAAAGCTGGCAAAGGGCCTGGAGAACAAGTCTTATGAGGAGCAACTGAGGGAACTGGGCTTATTTAGTCCAGAGAAAAGGAGGCTGGGGTGAGATTTTATCGCTCTCTACAACTACCTGAAAGGAGGTTGTAGTGACGCAAGTGTTGGTCTCTTCTCTCAAGTAACTAGAAACAGGATGAGAGGAAATGGCCTCAAGTTGCCAGTTGGAAAAAAAAATCTTTGCTGAAAGAATGGTCAAGCATTGGAACAGGTTGCCCAGGGAAGTGGTGGAATCACCATCCCTGCAGGTGTTCAAAGAACGTGTAGACATGGCGCTTCGGGACATGGTTTAGTAGGCATGGTGTTGTTGCGTTGATGATTGGACTTGATGATCTTAGAGGTCTTTTCCAACCTTAATAATTCTATAATTCTAATAGATCTCACCTCTTTCCAAGAGGTGGAATTTCCAGAAGCATAGATCTTTGAGGAGATCTGAATATCCAATTCTATATCATACTGCAGGTGCATAACCTCTGTTTCTCTTATGGAGATACCACTCCTTGGGACTTGCTTTCCAAGCTGAAATGAGTCATAAACATTCCTATAGTTTCACTTTCTTTTTGCACATATGCCATCAAAACCAAGTCTCATTTCAATGATACATAGGATGTAGACACTATCCACCTTTTGTTATGCAATTTCCAATCTAAACAAAAACTGGTAATACAGTGAAGTATGTCAAGGCATGCTATGTCCTCCCCAATATTTTTTTCCCCTAAATTCTTTGCAGATTCAAAGAAAGTTGCAATGTAATATTCTTATTGTCTTTCTTATTTTAAGAGATATTGATCTCTAACTGTTCTCTGGTATGTTTGATTCTTCTGTTCCAGATACCTGTTTGTATTCTGGTGAGATATTAAGTTTTTCTCATTGATGAATCGTAGTGCCTGATAAGTGTTCTTTATTCTGTGACATAATTCCTCCAGTTCAGCTTAACAAAAATAAATTGCTCCTTCATTGCCTCACTGTCAGACGACTTATGCATGAGAGGCTAGATTGCTTAAAAATAAAATTCTTACTATTACAGGACTTTTTCAGGATTTTCCACCACACGGTATTTCTTGGTTAAGCTACACTAATACTACGTGTAAATGGGTGAAAATGGCTGTATGTATGTAGAAGCATGGCATTTTCAGGTATATGCCCCAGCTTCTATCCAGTGTCGAACAGGAGAAAGATTTGGATCCTTACCTGACATGACCAGCTCTCTAAAAATGAGCTACAGTTGCTTAATCTGGACAAAGGAAAGATCAGAAAAGAATCATTGTGGATGAAAAGTCAAAGTAGGGAAAGCTATTGTGGTGTACACTACTCCTGAACTCAAATCAATGGCTTTTGCCACTTATGTTCATACCAGGTATGTCTTTATTCTCTCTTTACCATATCCTTCCTGATGGCAAGTGAAAATATAAAATTATATGCAAAACGACAGAATGCTGTGGAAGAGAAGGGGTAACTAGTGCAGTGGTTTATTCTTTTTATTGCTGATGCAGAAGGCCTGAGCAGAGCTTCTTTCCAAGCCTACAGAAAAATTAACTTCTCCTGTGTGGAATATAACCACAGAAATACTACATTTAATTAGTGTGTGGGAACCCTTTATGGCAAATATGTTGAGAAGGAATGAAAATTCTCCTCACCATGCTGCAAGAAATTCTTCTGTTTCAATTTTGATAATTAATTGTGACTGAAATTGTGTGTTTTATAAGCCCTAGCTTTATTTTATTGGTTGTTGCTACTACTGTCTGTGGGTGGATATCTTTTGTGGTAAAGGATATATTTTCTGCTTGGCTACAGTTCTATTTCAGCTTTCAGGTGTCCTTGCCATATTGCATTACATATTCAAGAGAAAAAGATTAAGATTTTCCCTTGAAGAGTTTTTAAAAACTTGTTAAAAACTGAGTTATTTTCTTTCTTTTGTTCCCCTTATTTCTTTGGCTTCATACTGCTCTTTGTAAGTACTTTGCTCTATAGAGGTTTCTCTATGATAAATTGAAAATTAATTTTGGTATACATTCTTTCATTCAACCATCATCTTAGGAATTCTCATTTATATCACTTATATTGTTATATATTCAATTCTAGGCTTTCTCTTTTCTCTTGAGTCCAATTACTACTGGAAGAAAATGTATCTGTTAGAAAGTGGGACTTTTAAAAAGTGTCCTGTCAGCTATATGGAGAGGGGCCAATTCATTGCAGGTCTTACATACGTTTGAATAAATAAATACATATATATGTATGTGCATGTGTATGTAAAAGGAATGTAGGAGGACGTAGAAGAGTGAAAACAGGAATTAGTAAAGATAAATGACAGGAAATCATGTGTATGCTTGTGGGGGTGGAAGAGAATGAGTGTGCAGGAAGGTGAGGAAGAGGATAATAATTCAGCCTTTGGTTCTGAAGTTTCTCCTGAGCAAGCAGATGCTCTTCCTCTTGCTGCCAACAGTGATCTGAGTGCATACAAAGTGCAGATCTGATCTGATAGATTGGGAAGGAAGTTGTACAGCTGAATTAAGTGATCTTAATGGAGAGGAAAAAGGTTCTTTTATCTTGACTCATAAATCTAGTGCTTTCCTCATCCATGCAAAGTAGCCAATTTCAGGAGCCACCTTTAGCTGTGCTTGCTGCTTGCAGCTGGTGTTACCATTCCTCCCTAATGCTTCATTTAGGAATGTGAAGGTTCCTAGAGCAAAGCACACTTTCCTAGCATACAGTGCCTACACTCAAAATAAATGCTTATTTACATGACAGCATGGGAATTTCAATATATACCACAAGCATTCTACGAAATACTTATAGTTAGCCAAACATCCTACATTATACCTCAGCAAAATTAATCAAGGACTACGCTTCATGCCAGAATGAGTGTTTTCTTAAAATGCTAATAACCACACAACCTCTGTGTTCTGGGCAGAAGCTCACACAACTACCAAACGTGTTTTTCATTTGCCTTCTTGCTAAGAAAATGAAATTCAGAACACTCTGATGAAGGCAAAAAATGGTATAACTCAGGTCTTTAAGACAAAAAAAGAAGGACAGAAATAATTAATACTATTCATTTTCAGACTAGTTTGGCATCGTACATGAACCTTAAACTGAGGAATAAAAGTTGACACTATATATGGGGATGGGCATAAAAGACAGAAGAGTTGAAGTTGCTGTGAGAATCATAGCTAAATTCTCCCAGGCTTATGCAAAGCAGCATTTACAATTGTAGCAATTTTACTACATGAATATAGAATTAATTAATTTTTATAACTAAATTCCAGTCAAATAGCACACCAAACTCAGGATTCAACAATGAGCTGTTCAAGGTGCAAGTATTGCCACACAGTAAATTGTTAAAACCTAAAAAGTGCAACTGAATCCTCAGTTTGGATTGAAGATAGTTCCCAAATTGGGCTGAGACTCTGAAATGGCCAATAAGCTTGGATTATAACTTCACAACAGAGGTGAAAACTAGAAAATTTGGGATGTGATGTTTTAGCAGTGTTTTCTTCAGCTATAGTAATCTGTCCTTGATATTTCTGAAAATAACTAATCATTGTTGTTACTATGCCAAGGTCCCAGAAAGGTAAGACTACGCTATTCTCACTCTAGCTAATGCAACCTGCCCAGCATCACTCGGAGCTCCTGCAGTGGAGGCAGGAACCTGCTGTATTTCTGAATGCAGTTTTAGGGCACAAACACTGAAAGCATTTTCGCAGCCATATGTAATGCAACATACAAGGCAAGACCATAAACTACCCATCCCAAATACTGCTGAGAGCTCCCTTGCCCATAGATGGTCACAGCTGGGTAGCTACAAGTCAGCTGAGAGGCCAATTACAACATTTTCATGGTAACAGCTCCACCACTGGCTTTGTGAATGTGCAATTGTAGAGCGACCAGACAAAGTGGTTCCTTTACCTTGATGGAGCTTCATTACCTCAGCCACATTGTGTTCCTCCATTCAGAACCAGATAGGAACCCAATTCCATAGTATCTTACCAATATTCGCAGAACATTTTTAGTTCTTCTTGTGCACAATGTGAATTTTAACTGATCCAGATAATTAATTTTTGAGTAGCTTTCAGAGCAGCATGGGTTGGAGAGATACTCAGATCTCAGCAAAACACAGATATATATTGGCAATTACTGAGGCCACAAAATGGTTTTAAAATGAAAGCTAGTATTTTGGCAGCAGGAAGTTCATATATGAGATCATGCCAAAGCATCACAGAACAATGTCTAAACTAATAACCAATCTATTCATTGTAGTAAGAAAAAAAAATGGAAGAGAGAAAAATGGCAAGGTTCAAGGATTCAGTCCTGCAGCCTTCTCAGAGAAGCCATCCCTGAGTCACAGCTTTGGGACTGAATATCCAGAATAAATACTATATCAGTGATTATATAGAATCATAGAATAGAATCACAGAATCATAGATGTCAATAAATGTTTTGTAGAGAGGGTAATCTACTTGTCCCTTGAAATAAAGTCTACATTTTGGAGAAGGAACAATGGTTCTTTGTGAAAAACATAGAGCTGAACCTGAAAGAAACTGAGATCTGTTTCTCAGCTCTTTCCTCATCAGATTTCTTACACCCTCATTCAGGCAAAGCCATCTCACGCATGCCGTTAGCAAAAACAATTGCTCCGGGGATAATTTGGGTAGCGATATATACCTCACTTTGGGTGAGCCAGTGATGGACCAGAGAAACAGTAACCTGCTGCTCTGACAAGCAAGAACTTCAGCCAGGCTTGTGTACACCAGGGAATGACCCCTCAATAAGCCATATCTTTGGCCCATGCGACTGTCAAAACTTGTTCCAAGGTCCTGCAGGTACAGACCTGTTAGTACAGAAAAAACTGAAAATGTGTCAAGGATCAACCTTTCATATAGGAGAGAAAAACATTATAACTAATACCATATGACAAGCTACCCCACTAGCTGCTGAAAGTTGGAAAATCCACAGTTACTTCAGTTTTATTATTCCCTACAACATTTCATTCTTTAGCCATGATACTACTGCCTGCTGTGGGAAGACCTGTCACAATCTAACGGTGTGAAGAACCACATGATACTCCATATTTCCACTGCCTAGTGAGATGTGAATTTCCCATGGATAGTCTGAGATTTCCAGGTGTGGTTCTGAAAGGCGACTCCTTTCAGACAGTAGAAGTGTATCTTTCATTGACCACTTCCAGGTTTTAAGCGTATAGCAATTGAATCACATAGTGTAAAATATTTTTTATTCTGATCTGAGTTACAGTGTTAGAGCTAGATGTATGTGGGTTGCACCAGCTTTGATCTCCCATATAAAGTCCCGCCATGTGTTCATTAGCCCTCATGGCCTTCCTCTAAATCATTAGTCTACAAGAAGAAATACAGAATGGACAAAAAAATTTCATGCTGTTTTCTAGCAGGTTTAAATCTAGTTTCGGCGCCTGTAGTTCTTTCAGACATGTCACTGTCGTAATTCAGCCCCGATCAGGACCAGATTACGCAGTCTCTTTCTCACTCCCCCCACCCTCCAAGAGAATAGGGAGAGATAATATAAGAAAAACAGCTCGAGGTTTGAGATAAGGACAGGGAGGAATCCTTAAAGTTACTGTCACGGGCAAAAACAGACTCAACTTGGGGAAAACTATTCATTTATTACTAAAACTAGCAGGATAATGAGACAGAGAAACAAGATAAACCTCCTCCCCACCCCTCCCTCTTCCCAAGATTAACATTATCTCTACTACCTTCCCACCCCGAGTGGCACAGGGGGGAAGAGGGAATGGGGGTTGCGGTGAGTTCATCATGTGTTGTTTTACGCTGCTGCTTCATAGCTGGGGGAAGAACTCCTCACATTCCTCCCCTGCTCCAGTGTGCAGTCCCTCCCACGGGCCACAGTCCTTCATGAAACTGCTCTGGCGTGGGTCATCTCTTCCACGGAGTGCAGTCTCTCCAGAACAGCTGTCCCAGCGGGCCCTCCATGGGCCACAGCCGCATTCAGTCATCCACCTCCCCCAGTGAGGGGTCCTTCACAGGCTCCAAGTGGATCTCTGCTCCTCCATGGACCTCCATGGGCTGCAGGGGGACAACCTGCTCCACCATGGTCGTCACCACAGGCTGCAGGGGAATCTTGGCCAGGAGCCACATTACTCCTCCCTCTCCTTCTTCACTGACCTTGGTGTCTGCAGCTGTTTCTCTCACAAGAAAAGTTCTTCACAACAGGCTGGCAGAAGCCTCTCAGAATCTCTTCACATCATCCATCTCCTCTCCACTTCTTGCAGCCAGGCTGGGCTGAGTTGGGCCCAGTCGGCCACCTCGTGAAAGGCAAGAGGGTGAGGCCTGCAAGGCCCATGAGGCCTGCGCCTCCCCCTCTGCGCCTCTGCCCCCACTCAGCTTCTTCACATCTTCTCTTCTCTTTTTTTTTTTTTTTTTCCTGTTTTCCCCTTCTTAAATACGTTATCGCAGAGACATTATCACATTCTGCTACCAATCGGCTTGGCCTTTGCCAGCAGCGGGTCCGCCCTAGGCCCGGCCGAGTCTACTGAACAAAGGGGAGCGACTTCTAGCAGTTTCCTACAGAAGCTACCACCTTAGGCCCCCCCTCACTAAACAAAACCACAACAGTCCCACATTAAAAAATGTTAAGCTTTAAACAGGCTTGTAGGAAATGGGTCCTCAAACAGTTAAATGGCTGTACTCTGGACACGATCAAATTGCTTCACTTTATGAGCACAACTATTCACAGCTGTATGTAGTTTGTATCCAATAACGTCCTCAAGCAAAACAAACAGACAAAAAGAGTTATTTCCTAAGCAAATAAATGGTTTAGGTATATCCCTTATTCTGACCTCATTTGTGGCTATTTGCTGCATAATGAAATTTCCTATTAAAAATGGGTTTGTTTTCACACAGTGAAAAATTGAAAGATCACTCCCTTCAACTGAAAGACTTCCAGTTTGATTTCAAAATGGAAGTTAAGGATTCAACATACATGTTGGAACATCCCAGATGAATCAGCAATTGAGCTTAACAAAAACGCTCAAGATTTACCTTACTCAGTCATAGCCACTGGCTCATTGCTCCCTCTTTTTTTGCTTAAAAGTGAAGCAAGGAAGAGACAGAAGCGTTCTCTGGCATTAGAAATAATATGTTACAAAGAATTTACTGAAAAGTGCAACTATTCAAAAGCTGTGATTTATGAAATTTTCAGGAAGTACAAGTGTTAAGAGGAAGTTCATGGTGATAAATGAAGCTGGAGAAGAGTGGAGATGTCAAGCAGCACCCTCCATTTTTTCCCTGAAAGGGTTAGGAGGAAAGATGCTTTGGCTCCTTTGCTGATGTGGGAAGAACATCAGCTCCCTTCTAACTGCAAAAGAAAGTCAGACACAAGCACAGTGGAAACAGCGGGAAACTGACTCATGGATGGTGGCTAGAGACCTATCCCGTACCACCTTAGGCCACCCCTCACTAAACAAAACCACAACAATCACCCTGCTTCAAAATGCAGGGCTGCCAAACAGGGACCCTCAAACAGCCCTATGATTTGTTTTTTGACCCCTTATGTTCACTTTTTTCCCCCTCTCAGAGTCTTCCTTTTTGACACCCTTGTCATCTCCTAAATAAACATCCACCCCAGTTACTTCTTCCTCATTGGTCCTAGTTTTATGACAGCTATTTGGTATTTCTGATGCTTTCTCCATAACTGCTCCCTGAAAACTCCCTGGTATTCCCCTTCAACTATCTGTAAAATCTGACTGTTTCTCACATAACACCCCTTAGTGATCTGTACAATCCCACTATTCTTTATAACATTATAAGTATTTCTTTAATTTCCTCACACTGTTGTTACATACAGCAGTTTTCTCATGTCGTGTCCAGCAGCTTCTCAGATCCTGATCGGTTGGCTTAGCCTTAGGCCAGGGTCAGTGACTTATTCATCTGCCTGCAGCCTTAATATATGGGCTAAAAGAGATTTTTACAAATCTATATTCCACAGAAAAACTTGAAAGAGAACAAGCTTTTTTTTTTTTTTTTTCTGAAACATGCAACTCACATGTTACAACACTTTGTATTGCCCTGGCTGAGCTTTCAGATGCACAGTGCATTGTTTTAAATGTACGCAGTTCTGGTAGTTGTTGTGGGCCAGGATATTTTTTCTATATTGAACTTTTTTGTTAAATTAACTTAATTTTACTGGTTTTACCAATTACAAACACATTTTGTGCAAAAGAAATACCAAAAGATAAGAAGTGAAAACGTAGAAGCGTAGATTTGGGAAGCAGCTCAATTTGAAAGACACCATGAAGAGTAAATAATGAAAGGTAGACCTATGGAGACAAGAGGAAGGTCTTCCCTGACCTGCCACACCCTGCTCTTCCATGCCCTTTGACGAGGGCCCTGTGAAGTTTTACCAAATTTTTAACGAAGTAAAATTTGTGCCTTCAGTTCCAAACCTGAATGCTCAATGCACATTTCTGACAGTGTAATAGGCAACAGAAAATGTGAGGCCACCACCTTTGATATGGGAAATCATAGGAACAATTTATTATTTAGTTAAAGGGGCATATTCTGTAAATCTGCTGTAAAAAGGAATATAGATAAAAACTAGGTAAAAACAGCCCTACCTTTGAGTAACAAATAACTACTGAGAAGCATTTAAAGAATGAACAGTACGCAAACCTAAAAAGAATCCTATTTGCATTACCTGCAGTTCCTCAACGAAGGAATTACAAGTTCAGGAGCTTAGATGTGGAAATAGTTAAGGAGTTTGATAAATTTTTCGTCTGTTATTTGAAACTGAAACTTCAAAAAAAAAACCCCCAAGCTGCGTCTCAGTAACACTATGTGGGTAGGGATTAAATTATACTTATGATTCACTGCCCAGTAAAACACCTGGCAGAGATGGAGATCTTGAAAATTCCCTTTTGTTCCAACTGACAGCTTTTCTTTACAAAAGAAACCATTTATCTTCAGGAAATTGAAACAGGAAGCTGGTGAAATACTGTCCTGTTGTTTTGCTAGATTATCTCAACTAGCACTTAAATGTGATTTTGCTCACTTGGATCGCAATATCAAACTGCAAATTGTATAACATTGTTCCCCAGTCAACCTTCAACTAAACAGAACACTTTGAGAGCCAAACCTTAACCTGGATGAAGTGTTGGACTTAAGGTAAGATATGCAAATGGATTTTACAAGCCTTAAATTTTGTAGACGATGCATTACCTGGGTGCGTATTAAAAACATTCAAACTGTCTTGAAGGACTAAAGTAAATAACATAGGCTGAATACTTATACATATTCTTGGTCAGTCCCCCATTTTAAGTCATAAGGAAGGTAAATAATTTCTTACAAACAAAGAGACTCATAGTCAAGATGCAGATTTTTCAAGCTATGACTTAAACTGAGGATAAGGCGTCTTTGTGAAGAGAGGCTAGATGATAGTCTGTAATTACTCCAGTGGTCTGAAAGTAGTTCCGAAGAGGGAAAGGGAAGAAAGAATAGGTCAGCAGAGGAAAACATGTTCAAAATAATTTCTTGAAATATACTAAATTCAGAAAATGACATCCTATGATGATCATAGCAGCCAAAGTGAAGAATTACAGAAAAATTAATCTGGAAAAAACTTTGGGAGGTTACTAAGTCCATCTTCCCCCTTAAACATTTAAGACTAGAAATGAAGAAAATACTGAGACTCAAATAATAGGTTTGGTTCTGTTGCTGAAGTGACATAGATACATTTGTGAATACATTTTTTATTTTCTTATTTGGGAACATCAAGTTAAGCACTAGTGTTATGAGCAACACGCTAAGGAAGACAGGTTTTTAGTGAGGTTGTGATTATTTGGTTTGTTAACTGTGCCATATTAAGGCTATATCATTAACTAGTCCTTACTTAAACACTACAGTGTCCATTTTGCAGTTGAAGTTATAAGCTCTGACCTACAAGGCACCAGATAATCCAAGCAGGAGAGCTCACTTTTTGCTACCTAATTTAGGCAGAACTCAAACTTTAACCTGCCCCCTACCTATCAAGATATTTTTGTGAAACTTACAGAAAATTCGTATTGGATTCACTTCAAGATTAAGAAACATTTTGTGCTTACAGAGAAGTATCTACATACGCTCTGTGTCTAAGCTTCCCTGATGATCAGTAGAGGTGCAGGACTTGAATAAGCTGGCCATACATGTGTATCAAGTGCTATTTTGTATATCGAATGGACATCAGTTGCCTTAGCAGGCAAAAAAAAAGGCTACAAGACTTTTTTAGGTCTTGTGGCATATGTACCAAAGCCATGTCGCTTTTTCAAATATCCTCATAAGCATTACTAGGCATCTATGCATGGACAACCAACTCAAACTCTTAATATCTTTGAAACCTCTACTATTCCGACAAATCTAGTCTGATTTACTACAGATTTAAAATACATATTGGCTAACAAGAGGTATATATATGATTATCCCCTAGGGAAGCATGGTGAAAAATAAACACATCACTTAGGGAAGAATGAGTTGCTTGAAATTGTAGAACAATTAATCAAGAACAAGGTTGTTAATAGGCTTTTCAGTTCATGTATATCTACTACATAATAACTTTTGGAGAACTTTTCAACATAATTTCCAGCAAAAGAAGACAGTCCATCCTTACAATCTGTTGATGGTAAGAGGAAGAGCAGAGGGGAAAGTTTATGTGCTGTAAAAGTCAATGTGATTTCTGTTTATCAGTCTTTGTTAGGTTTGCAGTGTGCAGAGGAGAAGTGCACTGAGGTATTTATATAAGGCTCTCAGGGCATGCAACCTGAGAAACCTTCAGTGACAGAGAGCTGTTCTAGAAAGCAACTGTTAGGGCGTGGGGCAAGGTGCAGGATCTCTGGTCATAAAAAAGAATAGGAGAAATGCTTTAACCTGTGAGTATGTTACTGAATAACATGATAGTTTCAGGTAATATGTTGCTGACTTATGGGGGGAAAAAAAAACTTTTTTGAGGTGTGTGTGGGTTTCCTCCAACCAAAAAGTCAGAGATACAATTTTCAGAGATATAGTATCTTGTTATTAACTTCTGGCACGCTGAAATAAGAATAATCACTGTTCCAAACAGCTTACAGACTAACCATCATATTAAGTATTTTCTGGAAAACCTGACAGCTTAATATAAGCTAGATGAACGAGAGAAGATTTTCACTAAGAGTTAGGTCAAGCTCAAGACCTAACTATTTTGCAATGAAAAGACATGGAATCCAATCAGAAGGAGGAAAAGTCTGAAGGCCAAGGCAAGCTCAGCAGTGGGCTTTGCTGGTATGATTCCCTCTGCTGTACAGTAGAATAAGATTATTTGTGTCAATTAGATAATGAATAAAGACATTTGCTTTGTCACAAATGAAACTGCTATGATTTTAGCTTTCTCTTATAAGTGTGATCTAGTGGACAAAACACTGGACTGGGATTGTATTAACTTGTTTTCTAGTATAGGACACCAAGCAAATCATGTTCCTGCTTCGTGCTTTAGCATGCTGGTCTTAAAGCACTTTGAGACCTAAGGAGAAAAAACAAAAGGTTAGAGAATATAATTTTTATAACCAATAACTCTTAACTGACTACTTTCTATGTAAAATCAATATCTGATACCTGAAATTACTGTTCCTCACAGCATGTATTGATGACCATACCACCCTTCACACTTGTTGGATATGTTAAACACTGCACTGGAGAAAACTTCTAATACTTTGTGCTGCTTTGGTAAGAGTTAAGCCTTATTTAGTTTTTCCATCATTTTTCCTCTCTGTGCCAGTGTCAGCAGGAACATTGAAACCCTCCTGGCTGATCAACGTGTTTATTTAACTTGTTTCCAAATAGATTTTTTTTTTTTAAATAGAAAATTAACATGAAGTAAAGGAAAACAGAATACAAGTTACTGCACCTACCTTAAGTTGTTACTGGAAAAAAGTTACTGTGGCATAAATTACTATTTTTCCTTCACTGCAAACAGTTTCAGTTTGTCCCCATATGTTTTTGAGCTCCAGAAAGTAACTAAAATATTTTTGCTTTATGGTTTAATTGGTACAAAAAAAAAAGAGCACGGTAGCATGAGAAACTGACATCTGTGCTGAAGCTGAATGGACAAAGAAACACATAAAATTACAAAAACACATCCATTTTCTCCTTACTTGCTGGAAAATGTTGAATGCTGAAAAATTCGATCCTCAGGATCTCAAAATGGCTGGAACTGGGCAGAGAGGACAGAAAGCATCCATAGTGCTGATTTTCCCTTTAAAACGTCCTTTGCAACTGCCATGAGAAGTGGAACTGAACCTAGTGACATTACTCATATGCTCAAAATTAAGGGAGGATATGGAGTTTGGAACAATAGGGTGTTGGGGAGAACGTTTTGGAAATGAGGGGAAATCTACAAGCTGAGAGAATGGATGTTACAACTGAATATTCAGAGGCTCTTGGCTGTAGTTCTCGACATTAGCCCAGCCATAAGGCATGGAGGAGGAAATAATGAGAAGCTAGTATGAGATCATGGCGGTGTGACAGCCTTCTCAGGCAGGAAGAGGACCAGCACTGGCTGCCTGTTCTGGGAGGAGAGCAAGGGCCTGAAAAAAAACCTACTCATTCAGGGATTTTCACACTTCCCCTAAAAAAATGCGAGGCTATAACAGTAAAACTGCAGGCTTCCCAGGTTAAGATGGAGGCTATAACTAAAGGCAAGACTTTTTTTCTTTTTCGTATTTTTTTTTCTGTTGATTATTGAGATTTTGATAAAAGCACTCAATTGTATATCCTAAGTCTAAACTAAAGAAATATAAGGAGGTGATACTTCCTAAAATAGTATTGTGTCTATGAAAACAATCAAAAAGAGAACTGTAGGTTCTCTCCCAAAATTTTGGAAAAGGTTAAATATGTTTCTAATGCAGACAGATTCTTTGCTGTCAAGAGGCGTGCAATACATACAGCTAGTAATAAACTAAAGGATACAGGCATTTAATCAAGGAATACTACAACACTGAATGCTTAGTCCTAAATCAAACTAATGAAGTTCCGTATCTTCCAGAAGTTTCACTGATTTTCATGGATGAAAAAGCAGTCCTTATATTTTGTTGTTGTTGCTGTTGTTGTTGTTGGCTGGTTAGAGCTGCACTGTTGTGCATTTTGTCCCTGGAATTTCCACCAAAAGAATTAGAAGGAAATATAGGAACTCTAACTCCCATTCAAACCCTCACTGTATCACAATAACATGCAACGTTATGCTTGTTGCTACAACATTTGGCACTTCTACCCACAGTTACAACATGATGTCAAGAACTGTAACACAGAGAGGGAAAAACACTAGCCAATACAAACATGAGCTATGAAAAAAATGCAAGATTGCACTGCGCATTGTGTCATCCCAACATGTATCCAGAATGTGATTTCATTCTTGTGAAAAAAATAAAGATGGAAAATGTATCTGATCTCACATAATTCTTTGCAAACAGGATGGCTTAATTTTCTTAATTTTATTTTTTTAATTCTAGTTCTTAAATAGATTTTAAAATTTTTGCATATGTATCTTGAGTTTGTTTGTTTTTTTCTTTTTTGTGAGAAGCTGACTGTTGAAGTTACTGCTGCTCTCCTGTTGATCCTGGTAGCTCTGGTGCCTGTTACCAGAAGGAGAATTTTTTGATTCCAAGAGATTCAGGGCACTGCTTTATCTGAGCCATAAGGATCAAAGTGATTAAAAGAAATAAATAAAGCTAATAAATTATTAAAAGAAAATAATTAATTAAAAATGTAATTTTACATAACTGTAAGATTAAGTACTCTAACATCCACCTGGTCTTATATCTGGAGTGAGTGGACTAAATATTTAAAATATTTCTGAGCGTCTTTTTACTTGTTTAATTTCTATATAAATCTCTTACAAGTTAGAAAATAAATGTGCAAGACTAGAACTGAATCACATGGTAATCCACCAATAGTCTAGTTACTAATGGATTTCCAGTGTGCAATTAAGATCCACCCCACATTAAAAAATCCACTTGGGCTCCAGCAAGCTACACTCATGAGTGGAGTTAGGATTTGTCCTTTACTACAGTTTGATTTTTGTTTGTGTTCTTTTCACTGATTGATAATTTCTCCATGTAGCCAAACAAGTGCACTGGCTGCACAATGTCCAACAAAAAAAAAAAAAAAATCTGCAGTAATCCTCCAGGCACTGAAATATTTGGGTGGAGATAAGTCAGTTGTACATCTGAGTGAGTAATTTCTGCCCTGGCATTGGGATTCATCTTCCTTTGAACACTGCAAAAGCTATATGACTTGTAACCTGGACTGAACTTTAAAGAGCTGCTGATGACTACTGGAAAACCTTACAAAACCTTATACAGAAACAATTCTCCATGTGTCTCATTGTCTCTTGAAAAGTATCATTAAACAGAACAGTTCAATCTAAAATATGTGGCACAGAGTTCTTCAGTCAGACAAGTAAAACTTCAGGCACTTTAAATGATGCATATGTAGGCATTAATAGGAAATTATAATTGTTTTCATTTTTGCATAGGCTTTGAAAAAGTCTTTTCTTGCTGATGAAACTAGCATTAAATTAGATTTATGGCACGAAAATATATCTTCATTGCTTCAAATCCCTCCTGTTTTGTCCCAGTACCTACAAAAGCTTGGCAGTTCAAGCACTGAGAACATTGTCTACAAAGCTGACTAATATCTATCCCATTGTTTCACTGTACTTTCCATCTTCTTTGTTCTTAATAGCTCACTTTTTCAAATTTAGACCATAAAGTCTTGGGCCAAATGCCATATTTTTATTCTGTGTTTGTCTTGATCCAGGCATCTGAAGCTCTATTGAAGCAAACAAAAAAACTACAATACAAGTGTGTAATAACCAGAAGCAGAACAAATACCACAATTTTCATTAAACAAATGG
Source organism: Tetrax tetrax (assembly GCA_009806455.1). Lineage (NCBI taxonomy): Eukaryota > Metazoa > Chordata > Aves > Otidiformes > Otididae > Tetrax > Tetrax tetrax. The sequence goes on from WHYT01014377.1 coordinate 17,588, forward strand.
TAGAATTAATTTCCTTCAGACATTTTTGTGAACTTGCTGGCTTTTGTCAGTGTCTAAGCTGTACACAGAAACCTTCATTTATTTTAACTCTGTATGCCTAACAGTAACATTAAAATTGCCTTCACATCCAGGGGACTAGGGTAGAAACCTAATGAGCTGTGCGCTGTATTTTTCTTTCTCATGATGGGATGTGTATTTACTCAGGTAAGAGAAAGTTAGAAAGCTGATACCATCAACAAGTGTGGCACTTGCACTTGAATCATATTATCAGATTATGGAACTGCACAGATCCCTTTTTTTCTTCTTCTCTAAATGTGGATGGGTATTTTTTAAACCCTGGCTCTTCTCTCACTGCGATTTAAGAACCTGCCATAAAGCAATGTTTGTGGGGTACACATGTGTCCCCTAAAAGGCTGGAATAAAAATTCACTAAAGGAGTTGTACAAAACAGACCTCCACGCATCTGAATTCAATGGGGGGAGATTGGCATAAAAGGTAGGTTTTAATGTTGTGCCTCAGGTTCTTTAAAAAGACTCCATGGCTATTTCGCTTTTGAACTTCTCCCCATGGGAAGGTGCTACTTTGCTTTCTTTAAAGGCAATCCTTAAGTTTTCCTGGTTCAGACTTGAGTAGTAAATACAATATAAGACCTCTCACAGATTTTTTTCCCCAAAGTAGAGTTACAGATACAGTTGTTAGGTTAAAGTAGTTCTGAATATTTTTTTTAAGAAAACTTCAGGTAACATACCTATGGATTTCAAATGTGGGAAAAAAACCATGGGCATTGGGGGTAATGGCATTTAGCATGAGACTGATGTCTAACACCTAAACATATCTTGAAGTTCACTGCCTATTTCACTAAGATAGAAAAAAAATTACTCCTGTGGCAGCTGTAGAAGTTTAGAGCTTTGTAAATAAGGCACTGCCTACATAACAGGGTTATTTTAGTAATCCAGTTTTAAAATATTTGCCTTAGCCAATAGATAGGTTACAGTAATTAGCATCTTATGAATTATTAAGTGTAATTTGGAAAGAAGGAAAGCAATAAAATTTTTAAAACAGCACTTTTTCATACAAAGATGTAGAACAATGTACTATACTGTACAACACAATATAGTGCTGTTTGAAAGACATTATCTGATCAGATAATTTGAGACATACATGTTGCCTAGACATACTGAATTATTCATAGGATCTAAAGTCTGGCATTTACATTAGAGTTAAACTCTGTGAACTTGACATTCCTTTGTATGGAGTATATACAAATACAGATGGCCTTAATACTGTAACACAGTACTGTATATTGGACAGAGTGATTTAGCAAATTTAACAAACATATTCTTTCAATTAGATGGAAACACCAAAAAAAAAAAAAAGGAGAAAAAAAAAAGTTGCAAGGTATTTGACCTCTATTGAATTACATGACCGATACCCTTTGTCCTGGTTTCAGCAGGGATGGAGTTAATTTTCCTCTCAGTAGCCAGTGTGTTTTGGATTTTGTGTGTGAAGAATGTTGATAAAAACACACTGAAGATACAAGTTGTTGTTAATGAGACCAAGTCCTGGCTAATGAGACCTGGCTTTGCAAGTCTTGCTAATGTGCAGACACAGAAAGCTGGGAGAAAGGCAGACAGTCAGGCTCAGTATATAAGTGAGGGTTGCCCATGGGAGGGGTCATCCCTGGCATCCATTTGCATCCATTTTCCATCTCATCTTTTTCTCTTGTTTGCTGGCATCGTTCCCTCACCCTTGCTGGCTCGCTTTCACTGCTTTTCTTGCTGCTTGGTGTCGTTTCCGTGATCGCCGCTCATGGTGGGCTGTATCGGTCATTTGGACATCGGGTGGTAAGAAATTGTATACTGTTCATTTTGTACATAGCAATATCCTTATATTTTATTATTTATTGTATTTTTCCTTTACTATTCTAGCAAACTGTTTTTATCTCAACCCACAAGTTTTCCTTTCTTCCCAATTCTCTCCCCCATCCCACTGGGAAGTGGCAGGGTGAGCGAGAAACTGTGTAGTGACTCAGGCTAAACCACCACACCCTTGCATAAATATATTTCAAAATTTTGGGCCTAGTCCAGCAGAAAATACCCATGGCCACCTAAGTCACTGAAACCCTGCTGGTTGCAGGGGAAGCCAAGGGTGTGTAAGGAGACAAAGAAAGAATGAATGTTAATGGTTAGAGGATGCAAGGCTCTTCTTGAAGGGAATTCTCATCTCCACCTCCATACCACTGTCTTTAGCCCCCTGTTTTCATGAGTTCAGATTATTTGTCTTCACTACATTAGACATAATGAACCTGTGCAGGTCTAAGCAGGCCACAGGACACAGAGGAATAGAGGGGAAGGAGAAAGGGTGTCTACTGGAAAAGAACTGTGTGAAAATACTCAAAGTTTATTTTCAGGCTTTTTAGTTTGCTTTGTTCTTTCGTTAAACATCAAATATGAAGCATGAACTGCTAAGTTTGAACATTGAGACTCGCTTCCATAGGCAATTAATTATACTCTTACCTGAATTGATGTCAGGCACTAGTGGAGGGGAGTGGGGGGTGCTTCAGTACTCTGCTGAACTGAGGCCCTGGTTTTGGTTTGATACAAAGAGAAACACGAAAGTCTTTGATCAAGTAAATTTATTTTTTTTTCTCTTCTTTGTCTATCAGAAGCAAATAGTGGCTTTAAACTGATCTTTAGCAAAGCTGTCCAGAAGGCTGACCACCTTCCTTTGGATTGTTTGCTGGACCAAGGTTAGAGCGTGTAGCCAATTGCAAAACCTTGCTTTGGTGCACATCTTCACTCCTTCCATTCTAAGAAAATGTAGAGTTGTATCCAATGCAATGCTACTACAAAACTTCTCACTGAAGCATTTCTGAAGTCAGGAAAGACCACTACATACACCTAATCTGCCTAATACAGGCCGTACAATTTCATCCCTATAATTCCCTATGAAACCTATATCTTCTATTTGGTTTATTAGCTTACTTAGCAGCAGCATTCTTAACTATTCAGCTCAAGATCCTGTGTCCTCTTCTTACAGATCATTTAAATCATTGTCCCAGAAAAAAACCCAACTGCCTAGCAGCCGAGTTGGAGAAGTCACATAAAAAAAAAAATCTTTACAATTGCATTCAGCAAAGTTTGCAGAAAAAAATACAATGTTACTGGCTTTACTGAATGCTCTGCAACAAAGATAGAGGACAAGAGGCATTTTATAATGCAGATGTTTTACAGTAACTACTTAAATGAAAGTCTAATATTTTAATCTATTTAATTCTTTAGGACCTGGTTCAGGAAAATAAAAATCTTTTATTTCTGCCCTACATACTTACATAAAACACATAATACTTTTTCTATGAACCTTATGCAGTGTGAAAGCCCAACATTTATTTGAAAACACTCTGTATATTTATATTACAGATATCAACCACCTGCAATTTCATCTTAAGAAGTGGTTCAGAATAGATCACATACTGAATAATTAGTCTTGTTAGTAATTGCTAGATATATTATAGAAAAGAGATCTTCATAGATCTTCCTATTGGTTACAGACATAGTTACCATCATATAGCAGCAGCAAATAAAGAGTAAAGAGATGTGATTTAGGCTCTCCTATTCTATTAGTAGTTCTCAATCTCAATAATTTTTGTTCAGAGAGCAAGCTAAGAAAAATAGGTCAAGTGGAAACTGTAAACACTAGAAATCTCAGAACAAAGACTGTTCTTATAAAAGCTTCATCCAAAACAAACTTTGGAGTTTCAGATTTGCCCATTGATATCCTCCCACTATGATATGAGTAATTATTTATGACTAATCTGATATGACTAATTATTATCACTGTTATTCAATGCTACTGTTACAGTAGCCACAAATAATTTAATTACTTTACAATACAAATAAAAGGACTACAGCTCTTAGTCAAATTGGAGATGTACTAATAAGAGCCAACTAACTCCCCTGAAGTTACTCAGGGTTGCACATAGCCGCATGCAGAAGTTTTACATGCACCAGCTGTGCCAGCTGAAGACTTTAAGACTTCTGGCTCCCTGTTATTGCCCACCACCTGGAGGTTACTGCCCTCAAATCTCTGCCAGCAGGCAGGAACTCCTCTTTTAATATACTTCTGGCAAAATTTGCCAGGTGAACTCAAGTGACCTTTTGCAGCTGGCTTTGCCAGACGTGGGTTAATGACCAACATGATGCCATCTGCCAGTACGGCTTCAGAATCATTAACGTCCTACAGAGGGGTAGTGCTAATATCTGGAATGACCATGACCCTTTGTGAAGTATATTTCTGTCTGTGGAATGAGAAGACAGTCTAATAATAGACTCGACAAAACGAGCAATTAGGAAGTAAATGAGGGAGTGAGAGCAAGGTATATGGAACAAACTGTTGAGTGAGGGTGTGAGTAGGCAGTCTTCCATTCCATTTCTGGATATTGTAAGATAGCCTGTTTCTACCTAAAAAGAAAAACTGTGTATCATCAACAGAAAATCAACACCCAGATACCAGAAAACACGTTCAAATTTACTTTTCAAGTCGTCTTTTCCTTAAAACAAAACTCACTGTATCCTACTGTATTTTTAATCTAATACTATGCCGAAGATATGGACTAGAGTGGTCTTCCACTGACTTAGTGTCATCTGCAGTCATTCCACTCTGAAGTCCTACTTCATCTCAACTTTGAAAATGGATTAAATTCAAATCTTATGTAAGCTTGATCCTATAAGAAAATATTATATTGAAAGAGAGAATGACAAAGTAGCATACCAATTCTAGTTTTTCAGCAAAATCAGTGAACCTCTGGTTGGCATTCAAAAGGACTTCTGGTAGAAAATGATGGAGAGTCACCTCTTGAGGGAACAGAAATCAAATAGAAACAAATTTACATTGTTTAAATAAGAGTGGTATATTACTTTGGACTGGATTCAGCAGCCAAGGGACTGTCCTGTGGAAACAGCAGTTAACTATACGCAAGAAGGAGAATTTAAAATGATATGGAAATCTCTGGAAAATAACTCCAGTTCTTGTTATTCTCTTTGGTACTTGTTACACTCATTGGTAGAGACTGGCTTTGTTAGAAGTGTCAGAACATGCACCCAAGACAGTCCTCATAGGTAAACAATATCGTTCATATAGTAATACCAACAGTCTTTCTGGCTGTTATGAGCAAGCTGACACCTGATCACATAATAAGAACCTGTAAGGTGTCACTCAGTGATCTCCAGAGCAGAAAGTAGTCTGCTGCCACGGGCAGATGTGAAATGAAAATATGTTAGAGATATAAGCATGGAAAAAATGACAGACTCAAAGCTCTAGAGAGGTAAGCATTGCATTTTTCTGATCTAACATAGCTTTCAAAATAATAGTCTATTGTAGGAAAACAAATAAATCATTTTCCTGGGGAATGCTTCTGCTGCATTTATTTTTAAGCAAAATTAGTATCTCCTTCTTTCCTTAAAATAAATAAATAAATAAATAAATTACATAATGACAGGGTGGGAAAAATAGAATCTGTACCTAAGTTTTAGGCAAAGATATGTAGCATAGTAGTATGCTATCTAGCATTGTTCAGAGCTATCTAGAATTGTTCGAGTTGGATAAGGAGAAACTTAAACTTTAGATAAGACAGGAATTTGAAGATAATTAAATATATCTAAAAGCTATAAAATAAGCCAAAAGTGAACTATGGGGCCCTGCAAGGCAGTAAAAAGGTTAGGAGCGGGGCTGCACGTGCACAGGAAGGGCGGTCCGCAACGATTCGCGCACCAGGCGCAGATAGCTGCACGGATGCAGGGGGCAGGTGCGTTTCGCATGCGTAGCGGGTGTACGGGCTTGAGTAGCAGGCACACGAGTATATATAGCGATGCGACGCAGCAGTAAGTTGAGATCTGACTCCACGGCATCCTTGTCTGTGTCTCTCTCCCCAGGATGGGATCCCGGTAGGGTAGGTCGGTCAGGATGGGTCGGTCCGTTATCGTGCAGCGACAGTGAACTAATTCAATAGTTTAAATATTAAAACTATTTTATTACTTATTAACTGAAAGCTGAAGATACCCCAGCATATTGAGACCAGCCTTGAACTGATCTAACTACCTTATGTAAAAGAGAGTAATAGGAAAACTGACAACCACCATCTTCATTGACTTACTGTGGACTGAAACAGGGATCTGTAGAGCTGTGAATGAACTGTTACACTTTACAATAAATAGATGAGATCCTGAGTCTTTGGGTGGGATCAACTCATGTAATTTCTGAACTGACAGAGAAGGGACTCATCACACATATCAGTACTAGGCTATGAGACAATATTGGTCACTCCAGCACAAATCTGATTCAACACCATTTATTTGCTTTTCCAAGAAGTGAATTTTGTGAAAAAAAAACCAAAAACCAAATAAACAAAAGCCCTTCCTCCCTAAAAGCTTAGCTCTTTTGACCTTGATTTTGTAGATGTAGCACATTTCTGTGTTCCAAACCCCACTCTAGTGTTCAATTTTCACAGAGCATGGTGGCTACAGCCAGTTTATAGAAGGTCTGGTATGGTAAGACTCGGATGTTATCATGGCACAGAACTGAATTTCATTAAAATTGTAGAAAAATATTTCAAACTCAGTAGGATTTTTCATCATCCTATTGTTATTTTTAACATTTATTTTGTGGTACCATGCAGTTGCTGATGAATCTTTTCTGAACTATACTCTTAGCATATAATAATTTTTAAAAAACAACCATAACTTTGTCTCAATAAACTACGAGTTTATGTAAAATGTATGTGACTATAATACATTCTAATTGCTATTCTCTATTACAGTACTGTAATAGATTACTCAATTGTTTTTATTTGAACATTCCTGTAATGCGATTTTTAAAAGTGTTTCAATGAAGACTGCGTCAGTATATGCCAGGACATAGCACACTTTGGGACACAGCACTTGGTACAGAGTTTGCATCACCCAATTCCTGTGTATAGCAGCACTGAAATTTTTTGCCTTCAACAACTAAAAAAGATAAGCTATTGAAAATTACCTGGGATTTCATGTTGGCCAAAAGATTCATAGCAACTACCTATAGATAATAAATTTAATATACATTTACAGATTTTGAGATACATTTCTCTCAGCCTCCGTTGGCTGCAAGAAATTAAACAAAAAGGAATCTTATATTTTCCATTTGTATTCCTTCAATTTCACCTGAAAGTAACTTGTGTCTTGGATTGGGAGTGGTATTTGGTCAGGTTTTGGGTAGTTTCCCTGACAACTTTATTGCTCAGTGAACATAAATTAGATTCAGTATGGCTCGCTTGGATTTGCTGTGTTTTTTGATGTAAGCATGTGTGCTAATCCATCAAGTAAACATGGAGCATATGCTGGTTTGGCCAGAAACTGACATACTTGGAGCTTGATCCACGTCACCTCACTGTTTCTGCTTCTTTGTGATTGCTGACAACTCAGCAAACATGTTCATATGTTATTTTACTCTATGGCTGTTGCAAACTAATTTTTCATCCTAACCTAATTAGCAGTAAGCGATGTCAACAATCTGAGAAGGCTGTAAAAACTGTTCACTAGTAATTATTCATGCTTCTAATGGGCAAAAATAATCCTTCCAATATGTTTTCTGGTCTCATGAGTCTGGTGCAATCTGTTGCATTCCACTGTTTGCTAAGGTGAAGTAGGATAATTCCTCACTCCATTTGCACTCTTGGGAAGCCTTGGGGTCATGACTACGTTGTACATTTAGCCCAGACCCAAGTCCATGACCTTATCTTGGAAAGGCTCTGATCCTTATGCCTGTGTGTCTAAATACTAGAAGTCTGCGAATTCCATATCCATACAGTTTAAGAAACAGCCTCAGGCTACTGAGTTCTTAGATTGCTACAGGTTTCGACATATCCTCCTCAGTGAAGGATGACTTCACTGAGCTGCAAGCCACACATTGGTAACGGCAACCATAGAAGTACTGCCTGGCACTAGGTTGCTCCTTAATTTTTTGACTGCAACTTATTGTCACAGAGGATGTCTCAGGGGCGCTGCTGGTCCATTTCAGTGCAACGATAACCAGATGATGTTCAGCAACAGTTAGCTGAGTTAAACCAATTCCACTGAAAGGGAACAACGGCTGTTTATCCACAGCTGTAACCCCAGTCAAGGCACTATTATGTTTCTGGTCTTCAGCCCTTTATTTCTTCATGGCTTTCCATCTGTCACCTACTGTCCTTTCTACCTGTTAGAAGGCATTTGGGTTACTTCAGTAGAGCTGGTTGTTCTCTGACCTTTTTGATATTGCTTCAAGCTGTGATCATAGAAAACTGTATAACTTGTTCATGGGAGGTTGGCAAGAGGTTCACGGTTTGCTTAGAGCACTTAGGCCCACAGAAATGAAGAAACATAATACAAAAATCAAGAAACATTAGAACAAGCTTTGAAATTTGACCTTCTACTTAGTATGTAGAGATACCATGTCATGGAAACTGGTGTATTGAATAAAGCTTTAGGAAAGGACTGGAAGTTGCTGGGTATTTTTGTACATGACTTTGAGTGAGTGACACAGATTTTGCTTTCCAAATCTGACTACTAAATTCCACCTCTATCACCATTCGCTTGATTGAAAATTGGGTGGCTTCATTCCGTGATTTTGACACTGCGTTCTGGTTTTGTTTAGTGAGCAGGGGGCCGTAGGTGGTAGCTTCTGTAGGAAACTGCTAGAAGTCGCTCCCCTTTGTTCAGTGGACTCGGCCGGGCATAGGGCGGACCCGCTGCTGGCAAAGGCCAAGATGAGTAGTCTGATCCTGATCAGGGCTGAACTATGACACACTGTAAATATTAATTTCATTATTTCCCAAAATAGAGGTACACAGGACTTATAAGCTACTATGTAACCAAGAATAACATGCCTGTTTGGTGGGCCTGAACCCACTAACAACATAGATAAGATGTGCCATGTGGGTCATAAGACAAGATGGATTCCTGAGTCAAGTGAAAGATTTCAGCCAGGAAGTTTCTTTAGCCCCATGCCAAGCCAACTTTTACATCCTCCCTCCTTGGCATGACATTTAGAGTGCAGTTTCCTTCAGGTCACCTAAAGGTTGTAGGCGTGACTGAAGAGTAAGAAGAGTTTCCAATGCTGATCTTGGATAGCTCTGAATGTCAGCCCCTGGCTTTGGGCAGAGACTACTGAAAGAAGAGAAGTGACCCTTAAAGACCATAATACTCCTCACTGCCCACTCTTAACCTCCAGTACCTCTAGGACACTAATTAATAGATATCCAGAATCTGGCATTAATCATTTAACGTACTTATTTGTTGATCATCCATATAACACTCAGAAAATATGAGATATAAATACAGAGTTGAGCAATTCAGACTGGATATCATCACTACATTTTTACCTTTGCACAAGCCAATGTAATATTTCAAAGTAATTTAAGGTTCACTTCAGCCTTTTTGGCACCATTTATCTTATTGTTTAACAAAACCGTGATAACAAAGTCACTGTTTAATCACTGTACAATTGCATTGCATCCTATTCCAGAGCAAAGATTTATGCATACAAAATAGGAAGCAGATTTCCAACTGTAGCCAAAAATCTGGTTTTTTTCAACACTATCCAAAAGATTTAAACAGTTCAAAGTACCTCAAGGGTGCTGATCAGTATGACTGTATTTCCTAGAGCTGGTTGAAATATGTTCAGTGAAATTTTAATTTGATTAAATGTACTATTATAACAAAGCTAAAAATATTTCAGTAAGAGACATGACTTCTGAGAGAGATCGTACTGGGAGGGGAGAAATTAAGTGATAAATTCTCCAGCGTTTTAAGTGTTGGGAAACCATGCATAAAGGGGATTTGAACAGGAACCTTCGGACAGTGTCCCAGCCATCACCTCCCGTCCCAATAGTGAAGTAAGAATATATGTGATAATTTGAAAAGTGACAATTCAACACCATTCCAGTGATAGAAAATACATCCGAAAGTTTTGTTTGCATGCCAATGTAGAAATAAATACATTCAAATTCCACAGAAGGTTGTCACAAAATGGAAGCACTATTCTTCGGTCAAGTCCAATATTTTAACACTGATTACATTTTTTTCTCATGGGAAAACTAGCATAGTAATTTTAAAATATACTCAATATGTCTGCAGTTGAAAAAAAAGCGTGGGGACAAATCTGCCTACAAGGGAATGACACACTTCAGGACAGAAAAAGATTTTTCATTTGCAAATTCCCGGATATTGGATATTGTTCTCCACAGGTACAGTTCCCTGAGTATGCAGCAAACTTGAACTACAAGGGATTTAGTTCAGTTCCACAGAGACTGGTGGTAAACTCATAGCTTATTACTAAATTAGTTATTTGGAAACCACTTTCCGCAGAGTCTGTTATTTGCCACTGCTGTTCATTCTCACACGAGACACAGCGTGATACTTTTGCATGTGAGAGGCTCTTCTCGTCTTCTCATCTTTGCTTTCTCCCACCTACGCAGTCTTTGCCTTAGAAGACAGTATCTATTAGTTTCACCCCACCACCACAGAACTAAATTTTACTAGGTCAGTAGCTTCTTCTGGTGTGTAAAGATACAAGGCCAGCTCACAGGAAAAAAAAAAGCTTATCACATCAAAAGAAATTATGCTAGTTTACATGTACTAGATGGCACACGTCCTCCTCAGTGGAATTTCTAGAGCAACCTCAAATTTCCATCTTTACCCAGAATTCCACAGACACAAAGGGAAAGGTTTTCTGCACTATTATTGTTAGCTTTGGTTGCTTTTAGAATTCCACACAGAAAAGTGTTTTTTCCCTTGAACAGTGAATACTTTTCATAGCTCCTCTCTGAGGTGACCTTTGGATGAACACACACTCCTGTGCTCCCTTGTCCAGTAACAGCTGTGTTGTGAGTAGGGCGATCATCTGGCAATGATGTTTCACTTCTTTCAAAAATTCAGTAGAGTATAACGAGGTTTGAATTTTATATATTTTGAAGATTCTTGGATATCACTTACCTGAAATTTCATGGCACTGAGTTAAGCTGCAAAACAAAGTTTTGTGGATGAAGTGTGCTTTACACAGGCTGCATGTGGAGGGAGGAAACTTGTTCATTGTGAACAGCACTATTCTACAATAAATAAATAAATAAATAAATAAATAAATAAATAAATAAATAATATATAATAGCACAAGAAAAATTAAAAGCGCTGTCCTTCTCTAATTTAACTTAATTTTCAAAGCAGCAAACACTTATTACTGTCCAGGATTTCATTCTTCTCCCTAAGTGGTTCATGTGGGTATGAGAACTGAGTGCTTTGAATAAAGCCACCACCGAGTAAATGTGCTTTGGTCCCTGGCTGAGATGAGCTTTACAAATCAGCCCCAGTCAGACACTTCTACGTGACTCCTTTACACCAAAAAATTCAGTGAAAACTACTGAACATTACTGAAAAAATCCTAGTGTTTTTATTAGATGTGTTGGTCCTAGCATCTACACATGCAGAGTTCAAAAAATTTGTCTGCTATATAATCAGTGCTTTGTTTTCATTTTGTATGTGCTTTGTGTAGAGATGCTGTGGTCTCCATGGCAAGAAACCTTATTCACGCACACCAGGGCCCACACCTGGATACCAAAGGAAAAATGATCCCTAAGGCAACCTATAGAGTGCATCTGCATTGCAAATACGGTGTAGGATCTCTGTTGAGTTCATCTTCTCATAATTGTGGCCTGTATGAGGTTGATAGGAAAAAAACCTTGACAATTGCCATTAGGGGGAGCAGGTATGGTGCTGTATAAACACAGCCAACTGATCTGCAGCCGGTGGGGTGCCAGTGAAGTCCCCTTGAAACAGTTTCTGTATTCTGGCAAAAGTACAGCAGAGTCTCCTAGCTTATTAATGTGTTTTCTGCAGTGGTAATGGGGGCAGTAAGGTATAGCTCACTGGATAATTAAATGTCAAGGAAGAAAACTTGAGAGAAACAAAGAGAAATATTAATTTGCAGCGTTGGTTGAAATATATATTCCACATGGAAGAAAAAATTGACCAGTGTTTAGTGATGCAACAACACTGATGGACTGGATAGAAAATAAGTGTTGAGAATCTCGTTATTTCATTTTGCTTCCAGGTTTATTCTTCTAAGCACTAACAACACAAGCGTTTTTGGTGAAGCTGGTCTTCTACACTTTCTGTGAAATAAGATAGGGCATCATTTCAAAAGCAAAAATCCAGACTGGACCTAAAGATCTCCCAAAAAAATTACAAAGTAACAAAAGCAGGCTTCAGAGAAAACTATGTGAAAGAATTTAAGGGTATTATGGAAAGAAATTCAGAAGCAAGGCTGATTTCCTCCGTATTCTCACTGTATTTTCACTATAGTATTTATGTGTTTAATACTGCAGGGATAAGTGGGAGCCCTGACAGAAAACTGCTAAAACAATCTCCTGCGTACGCAGCACAGTTTGTTTCTGCACACATATCTTTTTTAACATTGCAGCATTGGAGGGACACAGGGGCATGCATGCATTGGTACAGTTCCAGGAGACAGCTCAAGTCATTATTTACTACCAGGCCACAATTTTACTAAACTGTTAGTGTCGCCTGTGCACATGTTACCGTAACATCTATACTGCCTGTCATACCAATCGGTTTCAAATACTTTACAGATGTCTGCGTACAACTTTTATTAAGAAAAGGTGAATAATATCTTCGTTGGATTACACTGTATCACTGAAAGTATCATGCATCCATGAGACTACAACACTACTTCATGTCAAGGGTTTAATTTAGCAAAGCATGTAAGGCAGTGAGACTTTTCAGGTACTTAAAATGTAGAGGTACTTTCCCTAAGGTTAGATGAATAGGAAAATGGTCTATTTACTTGACAAATACTGATGAAAGCAAACAAAAATAGGTTTTACCTACATCACTTCCATAATTTATGAATCTAAAAATCTAAATTATTTAACAAAACTGTTGTTAAAAAAAATGCTGGTTCTAATAAGCTCTGTGAATAAATTCAACTGATTCTAAATTTCTTTCTGCAATCACCATGAACAGGAAGCTAAGGGTCCCTAATATGGAAAATTCAGAACCCAGGCAGTAATTTGCTAGACTTGCTAACAAGATTGTAGTCTTCCATATCCATGCTAACCAGTTCAGTGCATTGCCATGTGAGCAGATGCTACTGAACGGCCTCCAAACATCACCATTGCAGTGGCTTTCAATTTTGATATATTTGTTTCCAATACCTTGCACAACTTCCAGATGTGACCCACATAATTCCCAGGTGCCCAGCTGACTTCATATAAACCACCTACACACTGTCTTCTTTTTACTGAAGCCATCTAGATTTCTTCTTGATGATCACTTTCTGATTTGGCCTTAAAACCCACCTCACCTCCTAGAAAACTTGTATTGCCAACAAACAAACAATAAAAGCAGATAATACCAAGTATTAGGTTTAATTTCCAGCTGTTGAAACTTTATCTCTTGACCCTAAGAGGTATGGCTATATCTAAAACCGCACTCTAATGCAAGTCTATTAGGTGCAAACTCATAAGCGAGGTAAATTCATTACTGGCTTCTTAATTGCCATAGACTTCATATCTTCCTTTTCACATTTGAAAAATGGGTTATGAATTGTATGAGTAAAAAGTGAGTAAAAGATTTCTAGTATGCTGTGTTTGTATCTTATGTTCCCTTTGTACAAGCAGAAAAAAACCCCAAAGAATAGGGCCCTCACTCTCTGCCCTGCCAATTTATTCTCATTATAGAAATCCTCCAAGAGGGGGAAATATTATGTGCCATATACAGGAATATGTAGAGAGAGCACCTTATATAACGAAACGAGTGTCAGAATCATCTTTAACTGTTCTCTGGTTGACTATAGAAACTGGCTCCACGTCCCTGCTGCTGATATATATTTTCTATGTATGTTATTATTGGTCAGGAGAAAGATAACGCTGAGTACTTTGAGGTACTAGAATTATTGTCTGAGCATTTCACATAGATTTTGTTGCTATTTGTTTTTATTCTGAATTTCCTGTTCAATTTAGTGCTTTGGCATCTTAGTGCATTGAACCCTGGGGTGCCTCCTGGCTATATCCTTAGCCCATTCTGCACAAGAAATTAAATGAAATGAAGAAAATGATTTCTCTCAGCCAGCTTGTGCTATCTGGGAAATGGGATTTCCACCACCCTGCTGGTATGAAAGATGAAAACAAAAGGTTGACCAATATGAAAGCTAAAGCTTGAATATATTTTCAGCTCAACTCTTTTTGTGGAACAAAATGTTCTTTTAGAATTTCTTCTACATATTGACTTATCTGAGTAAACAGCCCTTAGTTAATAATGCAGAACACATGGTCCTGTTTTGATAAGCACATCCCCAGGGATTTGTGCCATTCAATTTGAACAGAGCTACTAGTCATATATTTTTGTACCAAAACCTGGGCAGCTCATGTTAATTTATGGTCAACAAAGACTTTCTGAGTCCTTTGCTCATCACTATTGAAATGAAGTGCGAAGCACGGTGATTTTAAGGACTATATGAGGCCTGCCCTATCAGATAATGTTTAATGCTGTCATTCAGGTTTGGTGATAGAAATAAAGTCACAAGAGCAGTGCTCTTGATCTCATTTGGGTAAAAGGACAGAGAGGGCTGTGTACGTTTCCATTTCACACTCCTTAGCACCAAGATACAGATCAGAGTGTCCTAACCTGGAGACAGGAGTTACAATTTCTTTGAACACAGAAGGAAATGGTAGTTATACAACATTTTCTGGGCCAGCTAAAAAGTGGAAATAAAGGGTGTGGCTGCCATAAAATAGTCCAATGCCATTTAAAGGGCAGTAGCATGAATTAACTAGCAAAATAGGCTGTAGCTAATTCAGCCTATGACAAGATTCCTGCCTGAAATCATCCAAGATTTCACAGCTGATGGGCAATGCACCTGATTCACTGCCACTGTGTCATTGCAAATCATTGCCTTAGAAATGTGATTAAAGGCTGTTTATTTTTTAAATGAACAGGAAAATTCAAGGAGAAACTGTTAGAGGTGAGGCATTTTTAAGTCAAAGAAATACTCACATTACTACTGCTGTAACTGAAGATTCTAAAGAAAGCACATTTGCTGTATCGCAAACCATCAACAAACTACTACGTGTTTCAATACTATGTTTTATTTCTGTGAGTTTTTGTCTAAGTGACACTGAGCAAAACAGAAATACAAATCCCTCTAGCTTAACTCCTGGTTATGAGAATAAATCTTTTTTTTCCTTCTGATAAATGGGAAGCAAAAAACATGAGCTGGTGATGATATGGAATGAATAGTAGAAGGAAAGGTGTCAATTTAAAAATAAAAATAAAAGTGGGACCATGTGGTGAGTGGCAACAGCAATAATTATTTGTATAACAGAGCTGATCTATCTTGCTGTGCCGGAATATGAGGTTTCAGAATCTTTCTGTTAAAAGAGAAATACTCCCATAATTCTCACTTTAATGGTCATCACTGCAAAAAAAAAAAAAAAAAAAAAAAAAGAAAAGAAAAAAATAGTCTGGTCCATGTATTTCCCATTGGTTTTTTTTCCAATTTTTTTTTTTATTATTCTTATTTATTTCCCCTTCCTCATAAAGGTTAATAACATTTTTTTTAAAGAAAAGATCCATGGAAATCGGTGGACTAAATTAAAAAAAAATTTGCTCCAGCTAATCTGAAAAAATAAATTACTAATCAACAATCAGGGAACATATCACAATACTATCTAATCTTCAGATTTTCATTTGTTGCAAGCACTAGTTACACAGTCTGTCTATTTTTTTCTCAGCAATAAAGCAATTTGGTGGTATGATGAGTTCATCCAAGCTCTGACAGCACAAATGCATTTTCAATATTCAGATCATTTTCTAGGAGAAAAATTAAAACCTGTTGATAATCTGCAGTTGCTACAACTACACTGATTTAGAAGCAATTTGGGAGTAAAATACATGATATTACTTCTGTTGGGCAAAAGAAAGAAATTCTTATCATCGTAGCATTAGCAATAGCTAAAAAGTTTAAAATGATGGCAAGGGCATTTCAGTTTAAGAATTTGAAGTTTCATGCTAACCCCCTCATTCTTGTTTCACAGCAGTTTTAATAAACAGTTTTCTTCCTTATACTGTGCTCTTCTATACCTACTGTGAGAAACAATAGACATTTGGGACTGAAATGAACACTAAGCTGCAGGTCAGCTTGTATATGCTGATTCTTAGGATTATAGCAAGAACTATTCCTGAATTTCAGATTGAAATACCCACTGAGATCTCATAAAGAACTATTTAAAGCCTCCACAATAACTTTGCAACAAAAAGGTCAAATAAGAATTGCAAGCAGAGAAGCTGCTGGAGATCAGCAACGAGATTGAAAGTAAGGAAACCGAAACAAGCCAGAGACAACAAGCGTGTTATCAGCCTCCCCATCTACTCTGACAGATTCGATAACAACTTTGAAGGTCCTCTGCTTAGCATGCAGTTCGGTCCCTTAAATCTGTAGGCTGTATATGTTTATAATATATAAGGTTAAAGCAAGTATTCTGCAAAGAAAATGAATTAGCTGTTGCTTTCAGTAGACAAAATTTTTATTAAATGAGAATGTGACACTTGTCATAGACTCTGCACACAGAAGCACCCCAGAACCACAGTATCTGGCTAAAGAGCCAGTCCTTTTAGGTGATGTCCAGTCTCCTGCCTTCGTTCACCTGTGTGCTAAGGTGTGATGTACCGAGCCGTCCATCCCTATGCTGTCTCTTTGTGCAAGCACTGACTTATCTGGTTCCAGAGACGCTGCTGTTTTCATCCAGTGATAGGTGAGTTGTGACACAGATTCATAGATGTGCAAGTCAATAAAGACTAAAGGGTCTTTGTGAACTCTGTTTCAAGAGAAGCAAGGAGTTACTGTGAGGTATTGCAGAGGTATACAATGCCAGGGTGTCGAGATGAGGCAGACCTCACTTTTCAAAAGCCTGGGATGCAGTAGTGGATCCATTTCCTGCTAAGATATGAGCTTTCTTCATGAGTGACGCAAGTTTTGCTCTAGGAAAGAACTAAAAGGTACCAGAGCTAGAAGAACTAGAAATCATACTTACTAAAAAAAAGGGTGCTACAAAAGCAAAAAAAAATAATCCTGACTTCTGAGATATTATTGCCATATTTCATAGCTCCTGCTCACATGTAGACAGTGAATTTAGTTGTAGTTAAAGCCATCCAGTAGAACTGGAATTTCACTAGTAATTTTAATTCTCTTATTGAACTACTTTAATATGCTTTTGTCTGTCCAGAATATCTGGATGTGGATGGCTATATTGCCCTAACTTATTAATATGTAAAACTGAGCAAGCCTTTAAGACACATAACTCATGGTGTTTCTTGAAATAAGGAATAAAACAAGCAAATTCATTTTGATTTAATTCAGGATGCAGTGTGGAGTGTTAGCAGTAGCTTTAGTAACTCACTAATTAGGGGATCAATAGTTTGGTTTTGATTCTTCATTAGGACAACATGCAAAAGATTCAAGGAGGGAAAATTTTTGCATTTCGTGTAAGAGCTTAAACAGCAAAGCTCCTTTCAAAAGCAATTACTGCTAATGCAATTTTACCAGAATCCAGTAGGCTATGCTCATGCTCTGATTTTCCAGCTGAGACGCATCTGGTCATCATTCGCTCTCCATGCAAACAGATGGGCCGCTTTGTTTCAATGGTTCAGACAGTTCTATACAGCTTATCTCCACAATATGAAACATTTACTTGTTCCGGAGAACTCATTTCACAGCATTTATTTCTAACACAATTCCCAACATCCATTTTCCTAGAGACAGTGACTGGAAAGTACTGCGCCCTGATGAAGTATTATAAAATACATAATTATTACTGGGATACTAAAAGAAACCTGGCTTCCTCCTTTCCAATTGTCCAAACAAGCAGATTCTCCTTGGTCAAGATAATTAAGTTGTCTGTCAGCCTTATCACCTCAGTGACAGGCTCTCCTCATTTCAGCTGGTGTTTGTTAGGCTAGGTAGGAATTTCAAAGAACAGAAGCCTTGTGAGCAAGTGCAGAGCATAATTTATACCTCAGTGTCATTTTCTGAATAAATTCTAATCAATTCTAGTGTAAGATCATTTGTACATGGGTTCATTCAGGAAAATTTAGACAATTCAGCTAAGGATTTTATTTCTGTGTATGTGTGCTTGAGTGCTTTAAATATCATGGGGATGAATTCAAGTGTGAGGTAACTAGAAGTTGGTGTGCTAAGGACAGTTTGCTCCTGAGTGCATGCATCTGTGTAGTTTTAAGCCCCTTTAATTGACTTCACATGATCAGACAATTTATGTTAACTTTCCATATTACTTCCTTACTTTCCTTACTGTCCTTAATGGTAAAAAATTCAGACTCATACCCACAAATGGGCTTGTGGAATCTCTTTTGGAAGTTTTTATTCTTTTGCAATAGGCTTTCAGTTAACAGGTATCATAAAGGAAGAATCAGATCTTACCTGCTTCTCTGAAAGTGCATCTGATTGAATTCCTACCTGCTGGTTTTACTCTTTTCAGATATGAGAAAGAAGTAGGGTACTTCATGTTTGCAGAGTTTATGAGAAAATATAGGGAGTAATATAAATATGACTGTTTTCATGATTGGATACAGGGATAAGTGGTCTTGTAGCCTTACTTTCAACCACTGTTTATCATCTTATTCAACACTGAAAAGAAATACAGCAAACACTGAAGTCTCCTTCACCCCATGCAGGACATCTGCCTTGGAGTAGCAGTACAAAACACACAAGCATCTTTGCAGTGTTGTGACACAAAATACCAAACAGGGTCTGCATTTTTACTGCAGGATTGGTACGCCCAGTGCTGTGCCCTGCCCTGAAGCCCTCTGTACAGATGAGCCTGGCCCTGCGCAATGCTGCCCCACATCTCTCTGATTTCTGATTCCGAGATGGGGCCACGTGCGTAGACTCAGAGAAGAGATAGAGGGTGAATTGTATTTGTCCACCCTTCTCCCTATCTCTTCTCTTCCCTCCCATCTACAAGATGGCAGAGCTGAGCTCTTGTGCATGTGAGATTAGAGGGCTGAAGGGCAGAGGTGTTGCAGGGGATTTCATATGTTAATGGTTCAGAAAGGAGACCTAGTGTCACCTTGTCTTTGACACTCACCTCCCAGACAGGTCCCAGCCTTCCAGTACGATCAGATCACTTGGGTAGTGGAGACCAAAAGGTTTGGTGATAGCACATTTTGGGATGCATACTATGTTGGATTCAAATAGCATTCCCTATCACTATTTCAAAGAAGAGGCACACAGTTTCTGATAGACAGAGTTTGAGGGAAATGGGCAGCATAAGGTAAGAAAAAGCTGAGCCAGCACCAGAGGTAAGACTCATCTGCCACTGGTTAAGTGGCAAAAGGTTTTGTCCAGATTCAATGGAAGTGTCAGGCAAAAGAGGTCACCCTTCACACAACGATATTCTGACAGGGCAGCAAAGCTGACATCTGCAAGCAGCAAACCAGCAGTGTACGCTTTCTCACATCACAAGATGACTGCATAGATGCCTTTGAGAATTTAGGTAGCTATTTATTTATTGCTCTTTAAAGAATAGAAAGGAGTTCTGCCAGCATGTGCAGCGCTGCTTGTCACCAGTCTTAGTCTGAACTAACCTGTGTTTATATCGCACAGGAGGAGAGATCTTTGACTCGGGGGGAATTCCAACCTGTCTTGCTCCAGGGAGCTGAGACGGTTCAAAAACATTACATCATCTCTCTAGGTTGCCGTCTGCTGTAAGTACAGGCTTGTCTTTGTGATATATCTGAATGAAGATTTATATTTAATGCGTAATTTAAGAGGAATAACAAGGCTAAGCAAATAAAGAATGCACAGCGAACTGAAGCTATCGCAGCTGAGTGAGTAGCTCTTTGCAAGCCTTAAGTATAAATCAGCATCACGGCTCCATCAGTACCTTTGCAGGCAATGCTATCTAACGAGTAGGTAAAAAGTTTCAATAATAAAGCACTGGCAGAGCATATTGACTCTTTGTCACTGCACCAAGATGACTTCACAAAAATCTGTGCTCATATCAGAACAAGCCACAAAACACCAAGGAAATCAATAGGTCACTTACACACCTTCAGAGCCAGCAGTATTATGAGAGTGACACTGAACTGATAATTATTAACTCTGCTAAATTAAAAACTCACTTGAGTTCAGCACTTTTGGTGCACCAAGGGAAGTAAACACAACTCAAAGAGATAAGTTTATAGCAATTTAAGGATTTGTAGTTGTCCTGCTTATCTGAAACAGATGCTTCTGAAAGGCAGAGGAAAAACAGCCTCCTAGAGAATATTGTTAGGTTGTTTATTACGAAAGTTGTAAAAAGAACTTTACAACATCCTATTATTTTCTAATTATATTAGATACTTAGGCACCTGGAAAACCTAGAGGACTCACAGTTAAATAAAGCTGCTCTGAAGGATATGGAAGAGAAGATGCAGATGCCAAAAATTTAAAACTCACTGTCGCTTGTCAGTTTTACGGAGGGGAATGGTAGGTACCGGTTCCAAAGTGTTGCATTGGAAATGTCAAGGTGTCAGTAAAATTTTCATATTATGGAAAGCTACAAACTCTGTCTCCTCTCATTCCATTTAACATACCTGTCCAGCTTCTTTGGGGAGTCTGTCTTACTCGATAGACAGAAATGTTAGGGATACATTGTGACATTCAGCTCTACATCACTTTCTTACTCAGTTAATTAACTTTCTAGTTATTGCCATCCAATAAAAAAAAAAATTGCAAAGAACTGCTCCTCTCCAGCTGTCTGGAAATCTAAGAGGAATTAGTGCTATGACTAGGAACAGCTGGCTGAACTTGGGCACAATAAAAACAATATTGATAGGCAGAGGAAAACATTTTGGGCAAGTAACCAACACTGTAATAAAATTTTTGCTTGAGGGACAGCTACTCTCATTTCTCATTTCTTAAGATGGCAAGCAGCCTCAGCATCTTTCTGAATTTCTCATAACACCACATGAGAAAAACCACCAAAAACATCTTCTTTCATTTATGGCCAGCCATGAGATTGGACCTTCTCCTGGCAGAATCTGACCTGGCCACAGTTATTAAAACGTCTGTGGCTTGGTTTGTGATGAACTGAATTTGAATGCACTGCACTGAAATGCATTTGCTGGGCCTCGGACAGTAGCATTACCCACAAGCAAAGCTCAGTATGAAATTACAAGGATCCACAGATTTAAGACCACTCAGTGGCTTTTTTATTTCATGAAACTGCCCAAATGCTTTTTCAAACCATCACAACTTTTAGTACCCATATGGCAAGGAGTTCCACAGTTTAAGCAAGTGTTATCTGAAGAAGTCTTATTCTTTTACTTATTTTGAACCAGTCTTGCATTATTTCTTTTTTATGCTCCTAGCTTTTGTACTGTAAGATCTGTTGCCCTCTATTCATCTTTTCAATCCTATTCATGATTTCACAGAACTTTATCAGTTCTCCCTCATGTCTTTTCAGGCTAGAGAGGGTAAGTATGCTTGTTGACCCTTTTTATGAAAAACATTACATGATTTTGATGATCCTTGGTCTTTTTTTTTTTTTTTTTTTTTTTTTTTTTTTTTTTTTTTTTTTTTTTTTACCTATTCCAATTCTACTGTATTCTTTTTGCAATGGAATGACCGGAATTATTCCTCTTATTCAAGATGTGAGCTCCCCATGGACTTCTGGAGTGTTTCAGTGATGTTCTCTGTTTTATTCTCTGTTTGTTCTCTAATAATTTTCAATGCTTGATTTGCTTCTTCACAGCTTCTGAGCACTGAACTGATGTTTTCCTAAAAATATCTATTATAACCACAAGGTCTCTTTCCTACATGGTAATGATCAGTGCAGATCATACCAAAGGGATTTTTTATTTCAGTGAACTAAAGTTTTTATTCCATATCTTCACACGTTGGGAACAGCTGAACTGGTGACATTTGCTTTTTAATTCAATTTTTTTAACTTAAAATATCTCTGGGTTTGAATTAGTGGAAATAACCAAGATTTCTAACCCCTTTTAAAAAAATCAATAATAATCCACAGTCAAACGTGAAATAATGAAAGCATGCAAGAGCTGCAAATGCAGTTTCTTCTCAGTTCAGTGTCTGTGTTTAAGAACAGTGGACACAATGACAGCGGATTTCCAACCACCCACAGAGACAATCGAAGTGTATAGGTTGGGTTTGTCACAACAGCTATCCAGGTTTTCCATGTCAGCATTCTGTTCATTGCCTACATTATTAAAAAGAAGTAGAAGAAGAAATACAATTTTAGTAGATTAAGTCTTACCATCTACCACTCAGCTGCTCTGTAGAAGTAAACCATCACCATGACTTGACCATTATCTAAAAAAAAAACCTCTGACTTTGGCACCACAAGACTTTCTTGAAGGAAGAGAGGCCATCTCATTAACTCACAGGGGTTTTGCTCCTACTTTCAGCACTCTGTTCAGAGAAAGTGTCATTAATCAGCTTTGCATTAATATGGGTGGCTGTATCTTGGCAGCAACATTCAAATTACTCAGGGCTTACAATTCAGAAATACTCTCACCACTATACTGAATGGTGATCTATCATTGCTGCAAGGAGATGTTAATTACAGCAGAACTATAGGCCTCCCAATATAATAATATTTAAATGAGTTTTTAAGTCCTACTAAAAATATTTCCAAAAAATGCTTGGTGACAGACTGATGTAATTAAACTGATGCCTCAGCTTTTCACACTTTGAAGGGTAGCCAGCTACAAGCAACGTTTCAAAATCAAATCTCATTTTATAACACTCTGTACTATAATTATGGATGAATAATGAAAATCAATACAAAGGCAGGAACAGAAGTTTTAGAAAATTATTCTGGTTAAATCATTCATTAGTATAATCTTTTATGTAGAATGCAAAAGCAAGCAACAGCTAAGATTTCTTTTGCCCATATTTGCTTAAAAGAAAACCTTTAATGAAGCTGCAACTGGGAACGTATTTTCATAACTGTGACCTGAGATATTGTATTTCTTTAAGTACATATCAATTTCAAACACAAGGCTGCTTGGCAGGATGAATAGAGCTCTCTTAATAAATCATCCATCCTTTCCACTCATGCATGAAATCATTGTAACATGCATGACAAAAGATAACAGATTATTACACTGAATCAAAAAATAATAATGTATGCCTGTATTTTTCAGGAAGTATGTTCAAGTAGGATTGCTGTATCTGCTTGACTCTTCTCCTTCGTTCTTGATGATGAAAGTTTTATGGAATAAAACACAGCTTGAGTGAAAGGAAAGCCTGAGCTGCATTAACATGGCATTTGCTCTGACATCATAGCTAGCGTACAGAAAACGTGATGGTTGCCAGGTTGCGTTGCTACCAGATTCTGAAAATGAAAAAGGGGGAAAATGTAAAGAGGACAATAATTAAAGAAAGAAAAAATTATCGAGCTGGTTCAAAGGCATTAGAAAGGAAAGAGAACAGATGTTGAAGTATTTTTGCTCATTACACAGCCATCACTGCGTCACGTGCCGTGGGGGTTCTCCGCGGCGCGACGCTGCCACCTCCTGGTGCTGGCCGGGATGCGCTGGTTCCCTGGGGTGGGCCACCAGCTGCCGGCTGTGTCCCCAAGAAGCCAGCAGCCAAAAGTCTTTGAAAAATCAGCTCCAAAAGCTGCATGCGATACTGTGGGAACGGGTGTATCCACCGCCTCTGGCCACCCTGTGGCGTGGGTCCGCGCAGAACGTTGGGATGCGTTTTCATACTGAGGAAACTCAACTGGAAGAGGCAATGGGAAAGCTCACCTCCAGAGACACAGCAACACAGAAGGGACTACAAGCCAATGAAGAAGCCCATCAATAGAACACAAAATGTTCTCTTTTGGCTGGGTGCGTATTCGTGCACACAGCAAATGGCTGGAGCTTGTCACCCTACCACAAAATCCAGCATCTCCCTGTTGGTGTACCATCGTTCACTGTTACATCTACTGAAATTAAGGAAAAACTGCTGACACAACTCACATATAACCCTTTTACTTTGAGATCCTCTCAGATACTTCACTGTGGTCGATACAAGTAAATTATGACTCTTCAGTTTTACCAGGCTGCAGAACTTTATACAGTGAAATGTTTCCGGAAGTTTAAATCTGGAGGCTTCACTGACAGGTGCATTACATCCAAGATTTCAATATATGAAAAGTTTAATAGTGTCAGCCTTTAATCAGTTTCAAATATTGAAAGAATTACTCTGACTACTCTAACCTGTTTTCTTCTTTTCATTAAGTCTTGTGTAGAGAATCAATTACATTGCTTGGCATTTTCTGACAGGACTTATTGGATGAATAGCATTTGGTGAAATAGATAAGTATGGATTATGGATGAAATCCAGGGACTCAGTGAATTTGAAAGGTATTTTGCCTTTGAGTTAAAGAGGGTCAAACCTGAGCTCTAATCTAGTTATCTGACAGAAGTAATTTAATGATGCTATCTCAAATACTTCCCCATAAAATACATAGGGTCTGATTCTGTTCTCATTGATTATTGCATACTCATTGAATTGCATGGAAGTACAGCATTATATATGCTGGAACAGGTGAGATCAGAACCAACCCTAAGTGATCAGAGCAACTGAAAGACAGATGACCTAGTTAGAAAATTAGATTTGGAGAAAGTCATTTACATATCATCATTGTTTGCAGCTCTATATCTTTATGCAATGATCTCTACAATTACAGTAACATTCCCTATGTCTTATTCAGAAGACTATGTAATCAGTTCCTATGCAGTTCCTATTTGGAGAGGACATTATTAAGCAGACATCCCCAGCAGCATACGTGGAGGTTATGAAGCCTGTGCCATTAGGCATGCTCAGGAAGGAAAGGAAACTTATAGGAGCCTTGTACCTCTGAATCAAATCTAAATGGATATATGCTATGCCATTGTGAGGGCTTCTGAACACATTCGGTAATTTCAGCCGATTTTATAGGACAGAATTACCAAAACCATTCATTTTTAGTAAGTCTTCTGAAAATTAGAAGCTTTTAGTGCTCCCTCATGGCTCTTCCTAAGGGAGAGGTTGGCACACTTCTGCCCTGCTGGAGTCAGCCTGGGAAATGGAACAGGGCTGGCTCCAAAAAGCCACCATGCAGGCTGGCCAGCAAAACAGGGGTAAGCATGGATGTGAGATGTGGAGGCAGAGCAGAGAGTATGAGGAAACTTTGGGACTAGAGGTGAAATAGGTTGGACATGGCTGCAGGAAAACTTCAAAGGTCCCGAGGAAAAGATCTGTAAATCTTTTGGTTTGTACCTACAGGTTTTTTAAGGCCTGTTCGTTTCCTGAGAAACTCTTCCTATTCGTAACTTCAGAAATAAATTCTTTGCACTATTAAAAAAAAAAAAAAGAAAAAAAAAGATTTAAAAAATAAAGTTTGAACCACACTGTAAGCTCCGCAGGTTAACAAATGCAAATGGTGGAACTGTCAGTGACTGGAACAGTCAATTTCTTCTGGTTTCAAGGAAAAGAAATGACTACTGAATAGAGCATAGGATTAAATAGGGAACTTAGAGGAGATACCTTGCTCTCACTCTAACTGGAAAATATCCATAGACTTTAATGTCTTAGGATCACATCTTACAGAGAAAAGCTTCAGATGTTGAAATATTTACTACACTATATTAAGTTCAGTGCTCAAAGAGCTCATGTGAAACGATAGGCATTTTACATTTATTCTCTGAGAAATGGATCTCCGTAACAAGACAGTCTTTTAGGGTTGATCGAATGGCCTGCAACCTTACTGGTTTAAACTGATGAAAGTACAGCACTCACAGAAGCATTTTGAAACTATGAAATGCCACATAAAGTTTGGGGGTGTTTTTTAGTTTTAAAATGAAAATATACTTTTAGGAGAAAAATTGTTTCTAGCATAAAGGTGATAAAAAAGTATCTCTAACAGTTGGAATGATATAAAAAAATATAACATGGAAAATGTGTTTTTGAGCTAACAGAGGCCACATCTGATGAGAGATAACAATGGGGTACAAAGCAAAAAATTTTCATCTGAATTAGGAGCCCTTCCTAAGCTGTTTTCCATTCTACACTGTGCTTGGGGCAGATTCATAGAAACTGTGGTGGGGAAAAAAAAGTGCAGAAGATATTTCTCTCTTGTTTGTCAATATTGAAAATATTTACACCTGTATTTTAGCAGTTTGAACAATGTTAATAGCATCTGACTATGTGAATGAATTTATAGATTTGTAGAATATATTTTTATAACTAAATGACCTTCTGTTTGAAAAACACCTATTTTTACAAATGCTGCTTTCCTCTTCTTTTTTTTTTTAAGGGAATTTTAGCGTTGTTAATGAAAAAGTTTTAGCTGTCATTTAAGTAGACAAGGGATAATTAAAAGTAACTTTTTCTTTTGATGTTTCTTCTTTTGTTACTGATCTCTTTAGATGTGCATGAGGTGACTCACCTTCTCCCACCTTCTTTTGACTAACCTTTGTAAAATCTTCTAGAACACCAATGAAGCAAATGTACTGCTTTGTTCATGTACAACACCGACCTAACACTCACTGAGGTAAGTTGAAAAACTCAGCATTGTATCTACCAAGACAGACCGATGCTCCTGAGATGTAAGAACACATCACCTCCCTGTGCTGTTTCATTGTCCCTATCAAGGTCATTTCTGGAGTAATACCTTGATATATTGTCCTGGGATATTTTACTACTGAAAACATTTTTAGATTACACACAAAATAGCAGTCCTGGAGACCCTAATATCACTCCAAACACCATAATACTGTTTTTTTGCTAGCTAATACCATCTTGTATATTCAGTATGATGCTCTACTAATACCCCTCCTGATGCAGAATGGGGAAAAACTGGCACAATTTGTTCAGACAAGCAGGCTGAAGGTCAGATCTGGAAGCCGTTCTTCTGCAGATACGGTACAGGCCCGACTCTGTTCTGATTTCAGCTGAATATACCAGGGGTCAGCTACTCTGGTTCAAGGGTTTTGGGGTTTAGGGTTTTTTTAAAGGGGATGTCTGTGGTCCTTTTGCATATTAGCTTTGCTTTTTGTCCCTTTTTTACGAATGACTTGGAATATTAGCTGAAGGTACTGGAGTGAATACATAGACTAGCAATGCTGCTCAGTGATCTGTTTAAAAAAAAAAAAAAAATTTCTGATGGTATGGATATTCCTCATTTACTTTCAATTTTCTGTCTGCTACCTGCTAAATCCTGTGAATATCTGTATCCAGCTGCCATTAGCCAGCATTCGGTTGGCCTCCTGCTGTGTCTGTGTATTTTTCTCCCAGCAAAATACTCTGGCCATTTTGTAAGGGGCACTGCCACCCAAACATGTTGTATCTCTGCAAATAGTCCATGCCAAAATGTTTTTAAGTTATACTTCAACTAAAGAATAAATAAACATTTTAGATTTTCTTTCAGCAACCTGGTTCCTGAAAAACACTTTCTGAAGCAGCAATTATAATTGGTTGTGGCAACAAGCTGCAGAAACAGTCCCTGATACGTTTCTATGAATATTTGAATTTTCAAATTGTTCTGCTTTGACTCCCTAACCTACTGTGCTCTCTATTCAGCAGTACACTAGCATGTGGGTTTCCTGCTAGGGATGCTGACCAAAACAGATCATTTACAACACACCGTCACAGGTACTGCTGAGGCTGATTTATTGAGCAAGCAATAAAAAACATTCTGATGAGCTGATTTTCAAAAGTAATCAACTCACACAGTACAAATCAAACTCACAGAAGTGCTTTTCTTCTTCTAGGTTCCTAATTTATTTACAGAATTATATGGTATATTAAATACTTCTTGCTCCAAATATTAAAGACAGAGAACATTTTAAAGCTTGATCACATTTTTTTATACAAAAAGAGAAATGAGAACAAATGAGAATCATCTCTTTAAAAGCAGGTCAGTTATTTAATTTCCTGAACAAAAATATGGAATTCCTTTAAAGGTGACACCTTACAGCCTTTGTACTCAATCAGAGAATATCTGGAGAACTATAAAGCACCATTCAAGAATTAAGCGTAAAGACTATTCAGAGTGTTTGAGTGAATGTTCTGTAAGGGATGACAAAAACTTTGAAAAGTTGAATAAAATTCTACATAGAAATTATTGAGCTGGGTCTATGAAAAAGTGAATAGCACATTGCAACAATGCAGTTCTTATGTGATGATATAATGGTGGGTTTTGGTGCCAGGCTTTTTATGCTGATATTTATGTTAAATAAACACAAATACTTGTGGTTCTGTGGCTCTAGCAGTCTTTTCTTTCTGGTCTCTTCAGGTTCATGCTGTCTCAGACACATGACTCATAACTTCTGGCACATGTGGAAGTCTACCCAAGTGGCTTCCAGGAGCTTCAGTCTCCTTCCATAGAGTGACTCCGCAGGAATGGGTGTTCTCCCCCGTCCGTAACCACATTTAAAGGCATCTTTACATAACCTCATTCAAAACCTGAAAAGGAAGCTTAGATTGTTCCTGGACTTCCTGTAGGGTCAAGTTTGACCTTTTCCTCTCTATATTTAACTTAAATATTTATGTGGCAAAAATAAATCACTACAATTTTTACTCTGTTTTCTGGAAATTTTTAATATTAGGTTTACACTTTCCTTGATCTTATTTTCTTCTTCTTATGACTTGAGGTAGCTAAGAATATTCCGTCTGGATATGCTACTTGGTTGGAAACAAAATGTTTTCATGAAAACGTGAAAACCTTTTGGTTTTTATAAGATACATTAAAAAATTTTAAAGATTTTTTTTACATTCCTGAAAAACAAATTTCAGCTTTACTGAAAGGAAGTCTTCAGCGTGGTTTTCAAATGTTTTAGAAATAATATATTTCACCAAGATGCTTTCCTTTTTTATTCTATCCCAGAATGAACAAACTTGAAAATGGGAAGATTATGAAGCAAACTGAAAATGCAGTTTTGATGTAACTCAGGAACAGAGGAAGAGCTAGAAGATTAATCGCATAAAGTCTTTAATGTATTTTTAAAATGCTGATTTATTTTAATTGATTACTGATCCAAAATTGATAAGTAAAACTTCTTTATAAAACCCTAAATTATTTCTCCTATTTTTCACACGGGAAAATCAAGGAAGAAAAAAATTACGTACAGAGTTTGCAGAAAGCAGCTCACCAGTGCTGGGTGCTTCATATTTGGGATGCTCTGTATTCTCTTAAGATCTGTAGTTCTGAGGCCTTTTCAAAAGGCTGACCTGAATTACTAACTCCAACTTTAACAGCAAGGGAGAAATTGTGAGTCTTTTGAAGTTAATAGCAAAACTTTCAAGGTTTTCAAGGGAGCTAGCTTTTCATCACATATCTATCTAATGTAATAAAATCTAGATCATCTAATCTCTAGTCTTGGAATTTAAGCACCGGACTTCCTTTTTACATTTACCATTGAATAGTTCAGAATTGTAAAGAGAATATTTTTTTTTCCTCTATTGATGTAACATCTCAGGGATCAGTAAATCTAGGTGGTCCTACCACCCCTAAGAGAACTGAATTTTTTTTAATGGAAATTGGAGCATAGATGAATGAGCTAACAGCAGGGTTCAATTTTAATGACAGCAACAAGGAATTCTGTAATTAAGCACATTAAGGCAGAACAACCTCTTTGAGTTTCAGAACATCTCTAGTTCATGCTCTAACATCTGTTTTTCTTACACTGCTTTAATCTGCATCCTCCCTTAGGCATCTTACACTAAGGGCTTGACAGATGGTCCTAGCTGACAGTAGCTGGCATCCTTTTAATTGACAAGGGAGACCACTGTTGAAAGAGAATGCTCTTCCCTCAGGGTCTAAATGCTGCTTTTGCAGAACTCCTGCAGGACCTGCTGGCTACAAACTCAACCTGAAAACACGTTTTTTGCCGAATTCAAGGAAGAACTCACCTGAGCTTCGCACACTCTCTTGTCTCTTTTACTTCGGATTTTTGTCCAATGTCCTAAGGGGAAGAGGTTTTGTGTTTTATTCTCCATATATCTGTTACTTTAGCAGAAAGTGGAATAATCTCCATTTTCACAAAACATTGAAGAATATGCTTATGTACCATTGAAATCAGATGCAAATGGAAGTTTATCTAAAATTCTTCTTGTGTATATGGTTATGAGATTAAAGCATATATCCATATTTTTTGCTGCATCAAGCCCATTGAATGTACCTTCGAGAAACATAAATCTCATATAGAAAAGTGTTATATGTTGAAAATCATAAGCAATGACAAGAAAATAATTTATACCCCACTATACCAAATGCATTCATAAATTTGCCATCCAGTTGTGCTGGATTTCTTGGACTAACTCCCACTATATATATAAAAACTCTGTTTAGATTGTACGCCTCCGAGCAAGGAACCTTAACTTTGTGTTAGTATTTAACGCATCTGGTGCCACATAAGTAAAAGTAGTGGTTTTAATTACTTGTTCTCCCATTTCTGTAATTACAGTTATTTCACTTGGCCTGCTGTCTTATTTATCATTTGTGATTGTATTCATCTTGTTGAATAGCCACTACCAGGTGATCTACTCAGATTGATAGTACAGATTCTTTCCAAATACTCTTTGATGTGTATGGTCGGTGTGTTTTATTTTTCATGATCTGTTCTCATAACCAGTACTCATGGTTAGGTGCCGCTGACTGAAACATCAGTTATATTAATATCTGGCTTTCACAGAAGGCGGAACTCCAAGTAGTCAGGACTATTGCAATGATGGTGGAATTATTATGATTAAAGCTAAGCTGATATTTCCACTTCTGCAGCCAGTGTTCCTGGTTTTATTATTTTAGTCTTCCAAAGAATGAAAATGGATTATACAGATGATTTTTTTAAAAAAAAAAAAAAAAAGAAAACAATGGTCTAGTCTTTCTTCACTTCGAAAACAAACCAGCTCTTCTGGATAAAATTCTAGACAAAGTAACATGGTTTAAAAAGCAAACTGGTAAAGACATACAACATACATTGAGTCTTGTTATTAACAGACTTCTGAAAACAGAAGCCTTACTCAGATGTTCAGAAGCCATTAATGGCACATTGTTTCTCTCTGTTGGCTCAACTCTTTATCCTGTTTGCTAGTCATTTTAAATTCAAAACCTCCCTCAATCCAACACGGGCACTGAGCTTGTTACAGATTAAAAATATAAAATGGAGAAACTTCTGAAACAGCAGCAATTATTTTTAAGTGCAATCATAGCTCGGTTTACTTCCCTGCTGTACCTGTTGTTTGTTTGCTGAAAATAAAAAAGGAGACCATATGTTCAAAAAAATGGCACTTTTTTTTTACTAGAATGATGTGCTCTGTGCTACTATTTTCCATTAGGAAGTGGAAGCCCTAGGCTTAATACTGTAGAAAAATACACAGAGCATAGTGACAAAAACTAAATAAATGTTACAAATCACTTTCAAGATGAGATGCACCTACCCAGAAAGAACCTGCTCAAAGGGAAGTGATTTTCTCTAGTGGCTTATTCCAGCACTCTTAACCTGGACCCTGCAGTGTCCAGTGCACGCCAGGCACACTGTCCCCCGGCAGAGGACTCCCCAGCACCGATGGATGCTCTGCACTGCATCCCCCTCCTCGCCCCCAGGACAATATTTGTTTCATCAACCTACAGTAAGCCGAATACATCGATAAACCACACTATTTTGCACACCTCTGTCTTGAAGAGTTGTCCGGGATAAGTAATGTTGACTGGTGCCGTGAGAGTCTCTAATTATTTTTTTTTTTTGCTCAAAAACCACATGCAAACTAGTTGGCCCTTGCTGTCTCTTGTCATCTGATGTTACAAAGCAATCTACACTGTCTGTGAGCTTCAGAACACATACTGACAAAAGAAGTAGTTTCCCTGGTAACAAGGACTATATGAAAGCTCTCAGAACATATCCTCCCCAGGAGTTAATTTGTTTCAGATGGGAAAGGTGATTACTTATAAGAAAGAAGGGAAAACAGCTGAGCTATTTAAGGATGAAATGGTAAAGAGTAAGCAGTGTTATTTGTTCCACTTCCACTCTTTTCATTTATATGCACATGATATATGTATTTATATATCTAAATATATACATTTTTGTATAAACTATCATTGCATAAGTGCTAATAAAAGTCTGTAATGGACTTGGCAGTAAAGAACTTCTCTGAGGGCTTCGTTATGTCACCAAAAAATGAAAAATCATTTCTCAAATGAAAAGCTTGAATATTTCACAAAGATTCAAAGGACACAAAAAAAAGAAAACACTACAGGATGCATGAATACAGGTCTGGCCAAAAGATTAGGAAATGCAATATGATTGGATTGACGAAATTAAAGAAATGAAAAGCAGAATAAATAGTGGCAAAAGTCACAATAACATTTTAAAATAGAGCTACATATGTGGGTATAATGTTCACATGCAGATACCTCTTTTAGGAAAAGTTAATGCTCTTTCCTCTGGAATAACTGGAAGTATTATGATATGATTAATCTAAATGGCCTTCCAGATGTGGAGTGTGGGCTAGTAATGATTTATGGCTCACTACATTTTTCAAACAAATGCAGATTGAAAGGGAAAGTTGTCTGTGCATTCATGAACAAATGATGTTCACAACCGGGCATGGCAGAGGCAAGGAATGTTGCAAGAGTAGTGTTGTGAAATGTGATCGGTGCAAGGAATACTTGGGGTGATCGCTGACTCAAGAATGGGTATTTCTTGAACTGTCTAATGTTACATCCACAGAGATCCTTTATCATAATATTTCAGTGAATAAAGATTCATGTACATTTTAACAAGACCCATCTCTTCAAAAATAAATGAAATGAAAAGCCAAGGGATGACTGGGAAGAGGAGTAGCAAATGAATGAAATATCTTTAAGGTGAGAAAATTGACTATCTAGCTGCGATTATTGAAACCCAAGGTTTTCTTAGGTGGAACTTCAGAGCTTTTCTTCAGCTTGGGTTTTTCTGTGGAGTTTGTTGCAGGGTTTTTTTTGTTTTATTTTGTTTGTTGGCTGGTTGATTTTTTTTGTTTGATATTTACAGACCTGTGGGAGGAAAAAAAAAAACAACAAAAAAACCAGTGTTAAAAACAGAGATTTGTCTTGGCCTTTACAGAACACTGACACTGTTAAAATTGAGCTAGGGGAAATTAGAAAGGTTTAGATCTCTATATGCTTGTCACAACTGTGATTATTTTTCTGACTTTTTTTTCCAAGAGACTATGGCAGTAGCCATTACTTCATAACATTACATCTTTTTCTTTTTCCTGATAGTTTTTAACAACATTAATTCGTTCAAGTTTTCAAAGACAGTGTAAAATTTTTTATTTTCAGCTTGGATATTAGGAAAAACTTTTTTACAATGCAAGTTGTAGAACACTGGAACAGGTTGCCCAGAGAGGTGGTGGATGCCCCATCCCTGGAAACATTCAAGGCCATGTTGGATGAGGCTCTGAGCAACCTGATCTAGTCAGGGATGTCCCTGCTCCTTGCAGGGGGGTTGGACTAGATGACCTTTGAAGGTCCCTTCCAACTCTAACCATTCTATGATTCTATGATTCTATAAAGGAGGTATGAAAATTAATATCTGGTTCAGAAAGATACAAGTAAGGAGTTAATGATAATGGGTACATTTAAAAAAAAAAAGACATGACAATGTCTCTTTAACATCCCAGATCTCAAAAGAGAAGAGTTAACTTTTCCTATGATTCAGTCATACATTTAAAATGTATGAAGGAATTCCTATAAATCTTACTTTTTGCAGTGTGCCACACCTCAAATTATTTGGAAACCTGAGCTGAGCTCTGGCAGAAGTCTGTGGTTTTCTTACTGAAGAGTTCTGCTTTCGGGGAGTATGTGTATTCCAGAATTTCCTCTTGCTCTCAAAATTTTTCTGGTTACAAATCAAGACATTGTTTTTGTTTTTAAAAGACATGACTGACTTGAGCAAAACTTTGAGGAATGTCTAAGTGCCTTCTAGGTTAAGTCTCAGTTTTAAAAGTCATTTAAGCACACTATCTAGATACAGATAGGTTTACCAAAAGATTTCCAGTGCATTTAAGAAGCTAAATACTCCCTGTAGGATGGCCTCTTAAGTATGAACCTGTTCTTGGGATGAGCTGTTCTATAATCTAACTTTCCTACATCCTAAAGTGAGCGATGAGACGTCTCAAACTTTCCCATCAGCTTTTCTGTCAAGCTCTTTCTACCTGCTTACATGCTGGTGATGTCTCACCCACTTGTGACTGGATTTGCTTTTATATTAAGTACTGAAGATTATTTAAAAGTTTAAAATATTTCTTTACTTTATTCCTTTATCTTTTTTTTTCCTTTTATTTAGCACAACCGCTCTAATCTTAGATAGTACAAGTATTTAGAAAGTACATTTGCTAATGTACACAAAATGAGCGGCTTGATTTCTGTCTCCTCGGAGTTTTTCTTACTGTTAAAAGTCCTCAGATTCTGTCAGTTTTTTTCTAGGGAAGATAAAATCTCCCACATGTTTATCTTTCCACTTTAGAGTCTTTGCCACTATTAAAAGACTGTGGGCTGAGGAGCCCAGTCTCAGTCTCCTTCAAGGAAAATAAAATCACTCACACTCCCAGTTTTACTGCTCTGTTCTCTGTTTCTGAAGGGCTGCCCTTTTACAGAGATGACCTATCTCTCCTAAAATAATTTGTTACTTTTTTTCATTTATGTTCTTTGGCTGGTAATTTCCACTCCACAGCCACCGTCTCTCTTCCTCACTACTTTTGTACAAAGAGTTGTTAAAAGCCAATGATGCAATTAGTAGCAACCTCATTGCCCTGCCATTTGTCACTGATGATCTCCTTCCGGCCTTCCTTGAGCTTTTATTTTTGTTACAAGGTGGAGATTCTGTAAAACAGATGACATGAGCATGAAGGAAGATGGTAAATTAAAAAGTAAAAATTAAAACTAAGTACCAATTCCCAATATTAGTACAGAAATACAGAAATATTTTTGACTCTCACACTAAATAGTAATTATTATTGTTGATTTTGAGGATTTATTCTGTCCTACCTATGTATCTTTGGGGTTTGTAATATAGTCAAAAAAAGAACCAAGACACTATGGAATTAAAAACTTAATTAATGTTCTAATAAGAAGTAATGAAATCTCATAGTCAAGAAAATAATCTGTTAATATCTACGGACAGATTTTTTTTTTTAAAAATTGATTCAAGATGCATTTTATCCAATTTTTCTAAGGGGCAGAACAAGAATATATGCCAGCAGAATAGCTGTTGATACCGTAAAGCCATCAAATAAAGAACATAATTTCAAACTAAACACTGGAATCCTGTCACAAACTAAACACTCCATCTGGTGCCATTTAGCTGAAATAACTTCTTAGAGGCACCACTCCCATGAAACACACAAACTTCAAACAACATTATTTTACTACAAACGTGGGCTATAAAACTTGGTAGAAAAAAAAGGAAACCATAAAGTCCTCAAGTTCCCTCTGAGCCTGAGCTAGAATCCAGATCTTCCTGAATTAAGTCACTTTCAACATGCTGCAACAGATCTTCAGAGGACTGAGGGTCCCAGTAGAGATAGGTTTTACTTTCGTAATTCATCCTCAGCTTGGCTGGGAATAAAGTAGCCACCTCCACATTTTTGGCAAGAGAACTTTCTTTACTGGAATAAAGGTCTGCCTCTTCAATGGGATGTTTGGCAAGAGATCAGGAAAAAATAATATCTGATTTCCTTTACACTTGACTTCCTTCTTTTTTTCTTTCAAGCTTTAGTAAGCACTCCCTCTTCATCATTCAAATCCTTCAGTCAAACTATAACTGCTTTGTTAGCTCCTTTTTGATCCACTCACACCCCCAATCTTTTATATCTACTTTACAAATATTGTATTTATAATGACACTGAAACCTGTGAGCTTTGGAAATAATTTTTTTGCCTCAGTTTCACAATTTACTAGAATCTGAAATTCTTTTACCTGCAGGAAGATTATTATGCCAATGTGATAAACCTGTATTTTATTTTCCAGCATAACAACGAGTTTTCTTTTTTTTTTTTTTTTTCAAGGCTTTAAACATTCATTAAGGGCCTCAGCTCAGTATATAACTCATGTCCCTAAAATGTCTTTTCCTTGGGTATTCTACTTTAATTGTGTACCACTCTATGCTGTGGACCCTCTCCTCCCGGTAGCCAAATTCAACCTCACCAAAGCCAGCATAATATTCCTTCCATAGTAGGCTCTCACATATTTATTAATATTATAAAGTGTGAGGGGATTGCTACCATAATTCAGCCTTCATAAACGAAACATGAGTGCTGTTCCTGCACTAAACTGAAAGAAAGTACTAGAAATTTTTTGTGCTAGTTCACAACTGTAAAAATTAATATGTGCAAATTTGTTCTTGTCTGAGCAAAAATGAGAAATGCTTAACTACTCAGATAGCAAAACTCAAGCTCAAGAACACGGATCTCTGTAGACTTCTACAGAACACCATAAACACACTGCTATCTGCAACAAATGTCCCCTGTCACAGATCATCTGCCTCATTTCCCTCTGAAATAGAAACTGCACAAAAACCTGATGGAAATTCTCAGGCTTAGGAAACTAAACTAGGAAGTTTATGACCTGTTTGGAGCTTGAAAGAAGCCATGTTCACCTGAAAGTCATGAAAGACAGTGGACTAGAAGAGGAAGAATTTACATACTGTGCTGGAAAACTCCATGCTTTGGAGCTGAACAGGAACAAGTAGCTGCAACTTTCACAGAGGTCTGTTATCCGTGGTGTTAAAGCTAGGATGGTTAACCAAAATGCATCTATTAAATACGATACAGATCAAGGTGAAAACAAGCAAAACAAACAACAGCAACCAATAAAAAAAAAAAATTGAAAAAGTTGCAACCAACTGAACAGAGCATTTTACATTACATTACTGTCCTCAACTTTATCCCATACAACCTATAATAGACAAGAGTAAATTTATTATTAGGCAACTCCATGGTGCTACAGGGGAATTACATATGATAAAAAACTAATAGAAATTTTAATAGTAGTGATATACCAAGGCAAATTTTAAAATGCTTATAACTATTTTAAATTCCATAGTACTTGCAGGGATATAGCTAAGGTTTTAACACAATGAGATGCTAAGGGAAGCTCTCAAGGGTTTCTGGAAGCAACTTGTTAAGATTCTGTCAGCAATTTGAAGGGAAATATAGGATAATTGTAAATCCTCTAATACAATTCCTGCTTTCTCTGGGTAGAAAAAAAACCATCCCCACTAGAAATGATTGGTCCCTTGTAGTCATGAAAACAACTAACAAAGAGTAATTTATTTTGCTTTTGGAACGCACAGCACTGGTCCCAATTACATTATCAAAAATGTCTTGAGGATAATACAACGCAGGCACCTACAAGGTCTTCACGTTCAATCCCTTTTCAATTATGTGAGCTGAAGCTTGTGCTACTGTATCACTAGACTGCATATGGTTTTGTTTCCTTGGTCGAAGGAAGGCTTGTGGAGTTGGTTTGTTTGTTTGTTTGTTTGTTTTTAATGGCTAACTATATCAACAGATTTTCTGGTCTAGCTCTTTTCTTGAAGTGTGAGGATGGTGGGTAACTTTAACACAAACTATAGGAGGGAATGTATATTAGTGACTGACAGCAGTAGAACAAAGAGAATTCATGCATTACAGCATTGTCCCCTGGATGCACCAGAATATGCAGTGTCTCACATACCATCCTAAAGACTTTGTGACTGACTTTGAAACAACTTTGTGCTTTCATTCCATTTTACTGTGTACTCTATTGTGCCTATTACCAATACAGAAGGAGCTCTGGTATGAAAATTTAGGCGCCAGTCCTGTAAAAACACAGGCTTTTACATAGTTGAATAGTGCTGTTGCTTTCTGGGGGACTACTTGTGTGTTTGAAGTGAAGCATTCACACCTGCACTTGCCAGAAATGAGTTTAATGAAAGTATTATGGTCAATGTGGATTAACATTATAAATGAATTTCTGTTACAGCAGAAATGGCTAAATCCTAGAGCAGTGGTATGAAATCAGAACTTAAAGTTTGCTTGCTGTTTTTTCTTAGTTGGCATATAACTAATCCTAGCTATTGACAGACCTCATACCAAGTTCAAAGCCCTGAAAATCAGTGCTACTGTTACAAGTTCTGTCAATATGAAAACTATAGTGGAGAAATCGTTTTTTTCCAACTAATGCAATTTTTCTATATCTTTTGTTTGGAGCTATGGCAAAGTGTGAATATTGAAAAAAAATCTTTAAAACATAAGCAAGAATTAATAGTTTGGGGGAATGCACTACTAAGCCAAGATCAATAAAATACCTTTAATAGATTATATTCTAATTACAAAAACATAGATGTTAAATACTTACTTTCAGTATAAAACTCATTAAGTGTACCCTGAAGTTACTCATCACTCAATGTGCATATTTTTAAGTTGTCCTGTGAGAATTTTAAAAGGTCAGTACATCACAGGAAAATAAATATTCACCTTGAAACTATAGAAATCTATATGCCCTTAGCCACCAATACTGTTCTGTTAAAATTACATAGCCAAAACCCAAAATATTGATACACCTAATGTATTTCTGAAGTATTTCCAAATATAGTCCTGTGTATGTCTTTTTAAGATGCATAGGACACAAATTATTATCTATGACAGAAGCAAGGGAACCAGTTTGAGTAAATACTTTAATATTAAACCACTGTTTTTCTCTGTAAGAAATACACAGAAATATTTTTCCTAGAATTTTGGCGATGGCCTATTCCAATACATGCACATTGTGAAGTAAGTCACTATTTCAATTTGGGTAATTTTCACAAAGATGTAGTAAATGTTCAGATTTTTCAGCTGTACCCATCTTGAATATCAATAACGATCTATCTGTTGGCTTTAATAGCAGCAAATCAATGTCATGTTAAAGCTTATACAAATGAATGAACATTCAGTAGCTGAGAGAACTGGAGTTTAGTTTGAACGTTCGGTCAGTCTTAAGGATGTCTTCTTACCCATCTGTTTTAAAATATGGTTTTAAGCACAAGATTGCATAGTACTATTCTTACCACTATTAGTCTCAGTTACAACTAATAATACAACAAACAATGTATTTTTCAAGAACTTTCACCATTAGTTTAAGTACAAGCAGGAAAGATTTCAGTTCAAAAGACAAATGAATTAAAATAATAGAACACTTCTGTCAGGGTTGTACCTTTGTCACACCACAGTTAGAAACTGAACCGATCATAGTGTGATACTAGCACTGCCTGATACATATATAATATACTACCCATGTAAAATGGTTGTATTTTTCCAAGTAAATGGAAAAATTGTGTGTAAAACCAGAGTTTCCAAAGCCTGGCCTAAGTTTGTGCCCATTAAAATCAGTAAGATCTCTGTAATAGTTGGAGTTAACAGGAAAATGTTATGCACTTTTGACTATTCAACCTTCAATTCTGCAAATATTTCAGTTGCACATATTGTATTCCAATCAATCTACATTTCTTTTAAGCATTCCAGTCATGTTCCAAAGCATTGACATCATTTTCTCCAAATAAATTAGTGTGTAGAAGGGAACAAAATTATAGGAACTTTTGTTAGATTACAGTTTCAACTGATAACACTGTGCCATACATCACCACAATACCTCTCTGTTTCTCCTGGTTTAAAGGTTAAACTATGTAAAGACAGAGTTCAGATGTTCACCATATGTAAAAAAAACTTTCAAAGTAAATGATGGAGGGCAATGGTCAATTCTAAAGAGAACAGTCTGTAAACATCGGTGGGACAGAGAAAGTTTTGATTTTGTCAAGTAGCTATAACAACAGAAACACAAGAGTGTATTTCTTGTGCAAGTTCTCTATAGGCTTAAAATTCATCAAATAAAACACTATACTCTTAAAGCCATACTTCTGACAGACAGAATCTTTGCCCTCAGCTGACAAAATGCAAGTCCTAAATACAACTTTCTTCTGTAAGTTACAATTCCATTCATCAACATCTGTGTACATCTTCACACTTTCCTCCAGAGCAGGCAACACACTTAATACTCTTCTTAAGGAAATTTCACATTACGTGGACAGTTTTTGTGGTTTTATTTAGTGAGGGGGGGCCTAAGGTGGTAGCTTCTGTAGGAAACTGCTAGAAGTCGCTCCCCTTTGTTCAGTGGACTCAGCCAGGCCTAGGGTGGACCCGCTGCTGGCCAAGGCTGAGATGATTGGTAGCAGAATGTTCCGTGATAACGCCTCTGCGATAACGTATTTAAGAAAGGGAAAACTGGAAAAAAAAAAAAAAGAGAACATGTGAAGAAGGTGATCTGGGGCAGAGGCACAGAGGAGAAGGCACAGGCCTCATGGGCTTTGCAGGCCTCACCCTCTGGCCTCTCGCCAGGCGGCCGACTGGGCCCAACTCAGCCCAGCCTGGCTGCAAGAAGTGGAGAGGAGATGAGATGCATGATGTGAAGAGATTCTGAGAGGCTTCTGCCAGCCTGTTGTGAAGAACTTTTCTTGTAAGAGAAACAGCTGCAGACGCCAAGGTCAGTGAAGAAGAAGAGGGAGGAGTAATGCTGCTCCTGGCCAAGATTCCCCTGCAGCCTGTGGTGATGACCATGGTGAAGCAGGTTGTCCCCCTGCAGCCCATGGAGGTCCACGGAGGAGCAGAGATCCACTTAGAGCCCGTGGAGGACCCCACACCGGGGGAGGTGGATGCCTGAATGTGGCTGTGGCCCGTGGAGGGCCCGCTGGGACAGCCGTTCTGGAGAGACTGCACCCCGTGGAAGAGATGACCCACACCGGAGCAGTTTCACAAAGGACTGTGGCATATGGGTGGGACCCCACCGTGGAGCAGGTGAGGAATGTGAGGAGTTCTTCCCCCAGCTATGAAGCAGCGGCGTGAAACAGTGCGTGATGAACTGACCGCAACCCCCATTCCCTCTTCCCCCCTGTGCTGCTCGGGCATGAAGGTAGTAGAGATAATGTTAAGCTTAGGAAGAGGGAGGGGTGGGGAGGAGATTTATCTTGTTTCTCTGTCTCATTATCCTGCTAGTTTTAGTAATAAATGAATAGTTTTCCCCAAGTCGAGTCTGTTTTTGCCCGTGATGGTAACTTTAAGGATTTCTCCCTGTCCTTATCTCAAACCTTGAGCCGTTTTTCTTAAATTATCTCCCTCTGTTCTCTCGGAGGGTGGGGGGAGTGAGAGAGAGACTGCGTAGTCTGGTCCCGATTGGGGCTGAACTACAACAACAGTCAAACGTGAACTAGAACTGTGGGACTGATATGGACGATTTTACAGCAGTTAATAAACTTTAGTATATATCTTGGTACGAGCTACACCAAAGTGCAGCTTTTTAACTAGCAACTATCATCAGTGGCAATAGATCACATCAATGAACCTGTTTTATGGCAACAAAGATGAATGATATAAGCATCATGTCTCCAGAAACAGGAGCAGCAGAGTATTGGTGAAATGAGAGAGCTAACAAAGGAGAGTTAACTACCTCAAATCTTTATAACCGTCAATCAGAAACATGAAAATCAACTAATCAAAGAAGATACTACAACTATCCTGCCATCCTGTACTTCAAAACTCATTGGAAGAATATGGACATTTCAAATATGTGCATACATGCATTTATACATATATTCAAAATACGCAAAACCAAGCTGTGATGTTCATATAACATATACAGCAAACCTGGTGTAACTTCTTTGATGTTACTCAGCCCAGAAAATATGCCTGTTTCATCCTAATGTAACAGGGATAATTTCCTTAGTCTGAGAATTTAAGGCTAAGTTGTCCAAGAACTAGAAAGTAGTCTCTAAAATTGGAGTTACAAATCTTGCATATGAATGGAATGATAGAATTCTAGAATTACACCCTCCATTACGTTTAAAATACGTCTTCATCTAATTGAGATGTATTCTTAGAAT
This sequence comes from Tetrax tetrax, assembly GCA_009806455.1. Classification (NCBI taxonomy): domain Eukaryota; kingdom Metazoa; phylum Chordata; class Aves; order Otidiformes; family Otididae; genus Tetrax; species Tetrax tetrax. The sequence goes on from WHYT01014377.1 coordinate 59,596, forward strand.
TAGTCCTTTCATAAATCACAGCCCTGACAAAGGAATTGAGAGACTGAAGGTGAGCTGCTTTTGGTCCTTAAATTTGGCAAAATGCTCTTAAGATCACCCTTAGGAACACGTGTGGTGGTGTTATTCCATGTAGCCCCAAGCGACCACTGAGAGATTTGTTATTTCACTTTAGGCTATCCTTTTCCTTCTGGAGATTGAATTTTAAAGATGAAAACATTACAGTTTAAGGACAAAGGTTCAGCCTGAACATCCAGTTTCCCTGTGGGTTTCAGTGAAATTGTTTTTGTGATCTTGTTCCTAAAAATGAATTGAATGTAACACAGCAGGCATTGGGTAACACAATACTGACATCCAAAAACAATTAAAGTGGCCCCAGCTTTATTAATAGCTAGGGAATATTCTGTTTTCTAAAACAGATGCTTTAGTTATACCACAGAAATTTAATACATGACAAGCCATATAGTTTATAACAGTGAGTGTTATCGATCACTGTCTTAATTTAGTTGGCTTTATCTGACCATTCACCCATAGTCTTTCAAAGGCTGTATTAATTATTTAAGCCTGAGATATCAGATAATAGCTAATTACTCACCAGTATAAGTCAGTGGAACAGACTTTTTAATTGGAAGAGTAGCTTTTATCCCACGTATAAAAGTGAGAAATGAATTTAAACTAGATTAAGCCACTACTCTTCAAGACATTTGGGGACAGAACACATCACAGACCAGCAAAACATTGTGCAGTGGAAGCCCATAAGGAGAAATAAAGAAAACAAGATAAAATTTATTCCTATTTTTTTTAATATTGTTTAAGAAAATTGTGGTTGGAAGTCGTAATTCCTGGAATATTTCTGCTGTGTTGAAAGCACATTTTACTTACTAACATATCCACAACTACATCCTATTCTGCTGTCATGCTTCCTTAGAGAACTTGGTATTTTCGAGAACCAATGTAAATGGACTGGAAGTTTTGCTAGCACTTAATTTTAAATGTTGTATCTCAGTCTATGTAGACATCTTATGTGCACAAGTTGTGTATCACTCTCTTCTCTGGTTCTCTTCCCTGGCTTTTTTGTCTTTCCCATCAAGCCTGAACTTCTGCCCTTGACCTTCAACTTGTGCTTCTTTGTCGTCATCCCATTATAGCCTGTCACAGCCTCTGGGTTACTTTTGCATAGCTTCTATGTACCTTTTTGTTCTGGAATCAGCCCTATGTGCTATTTATATTAATTAAAATAATCTTTTAAAAATTAACTTATTCTATCCACTAATGATAATTAATTTCAACAAAGACATTGTTATCTACTCAAATGAAGAGAGACCAACACGGTTCTGTAGATCTCTGCCATGGATCTTCCTATGCATTTTGGGATGGATTTATCAGATCTGCACATTTAGACTGTAAAATACTTATGGCAGGAGTTTTGTCTCCATCTCTTCCTGATTCTTCTGTGAAGCAGCACAATGCTGGCACCGAACAAATAATTTGTAATAAGAATAATAAGTTCTGTTTTGCCAGGCATGATCTAATGGTGTCCTTTCTAAGGTTATACGGCAAGTATCAGACAGACAAGGTACTTTTTTCTTGAATTAATATGGTTTCTTAGAAATATTCACATTTTAAATGGTAAAAATGTAATTTTTTTTTCCTTAACCAAACTGTTCTTTTTCAGACTAAAGCTGTTTAAACAATACAGTTGACCTGATTCTCACCTCAGATAACTGGCAGGAGAGAGACTTTCAAATCTAGGACTTCAAAGTTTTTCAGAAAAATCTCACATGGATTGCTGCTCACATTGAAAGGTAAATTAGATCATTAAAAGAGACACAAATGAGCTGGAAAGACAGAGAATTCAGACCTTAAAGTTTAAATATTTATAATCATATCATTATAATAATGGTAAAATTCCTCCTTAATTCTCAGACTTTGCACCCTCTGACTGCCCGGGACTGTTCAAGCTGATAAAGTTAAGTGCATCCATAAGTATGTGGAAAACTTAGGCCTAATTTTTTTTTTTTATGTTGTGTTTTAGAGTGTACAGTGGTTTTTTTCAGTGTTGAGACATCTTTTTCCTACCCAGAATCCAAAATCTCTGCGTGTATGCGAATGTTAGAAAGTATTAATTATTTTTCCTACTTCGGTATTAATATATTAAATAATGCAAACTTTTTAAAGTTCACGCTGAAAAAGATTCCCCATATCAATGCTGGAGGTGTACAACACCTGAGGAAAGCCTGCTCGTCGAGCGTTCTTGCTTTCCTTTTGAGAGTGAGACTATAGGTTTCCTCTGCCCCTCCATGGCAATCAGATATCTGCTACAAAGCAAAGCCCGTCCTGCCCGTCCTGCCCATCCCAGCCCATCCATATCGTGGGGTATGCGCTGGGAGAATTTCCATGTGTATGATAACATTCGCTATTCTATAGAATCATAGAATCTTAAGGTTGAAAGAGACCTCCAAGATCATCAAGTCCAACTCTCATCCCAGCATCACCATGTTTACTAAACCATGTCCTGGAGGTTACATAACCAATAGCAAAAGCAGGGGAAAACTTCAATGCCACTTTGGCCGAGGATTTTGTTAACCTTTGTATTAGTTGCAGCAGCTTTTGTACTGTTCGTAGGCAGCTAACGACAGCTCCCATTGGTATGTTCATTTGTGCATGACTCCTGCACGTAAATCAGTATCAGGTAAATAATTTAAGAATAAAGACATGGGGACTATAAAGACAAATAACAGTCTTACCTTTATTTTTTAAAAATTGCTGGGTCAGTGAACTGGCATGTTAAAAATACCTTTCTAAATATTTTATATTATTGCTTTAGAAGATAGTAATAATCATAGAAAGCCTAGATCTACCAACAACCATTATCATTTCAGCATTTCAGCTATTTTCACAATGACTGATTTAATAAAACCAAGTCTGTCAGAAGTATTTTTAAGGACAGCGTTGGCCAGACATATGTTTTCAAGAAACGTTTCCCATCCTCATACAAAATGTTCCTTCATCATGAAAGGATTTTTTACACAGTTAGCTATTTATATATATTTTAGCTTTTTTAGCATATGTTTAAAGATGTTAAACATAGCCTGAGAAATATTTCTGCATATCAAGGAAGGCATATATTTTATACCTGAAGCTGTGAAGTATTAAATAAAACACTAAAATTGGTGAGACTGAGCTCACTCACAAATATGTGAAGGATGACCCTGATCCTAGAACTTCTGTGAAGCTTACTGAAGGCAATAAAAAATCTTCCATTCATTTTTCAGCCTGCTTCTCACAAGGCTTTTAATTATTCAAGCAGTATCCTTAGACTTGTAACAAAGTAATTACAGTGCTAAACATACTTTGAATTTCGCTCTGAATTTATAGATTGAGATGTGAAGAAGTCAGGAAAGAAAATTATTCTGAACGGTTTATTAAACACTGCTAAGCTGTGATCATTTTTTTCTATTTATATCCAGAATTGTACACCTCTACTTACAAATACTCCCAATAAATTCCAATGTCAGGATCTGCTTATGAACAATACATTCATCCAATTGATTTTGGATTGGGCCCAAAAATCAAATCAATAGCAGAAGCAGTCATTCACGTGCAGTAGATCTTCTTTTTTTAATTACACATCTGAAATTATGATTAATTACAGTTTCCTATTAGTACTCTGTATACCTGTCTAGAAAACATCCACATTACAGTGGCTTGCTTGAACTTTTACCTATTTCAGAGAAAATGAGGTTGCAGATAAGCTATTTACCAACCATTTTCTGACTGAATTCTTCAAGGGCAGATAGAGTAAAAGGAGTCTGTGCAGTGTTACAACTGGAAAGTACAGCAAGTGTCCATAGTCAATGTTTATAAAGAAAACAACCAAACATGTAAAACTGCAGGGTGGTGCTACCTCCCACTGCTCCTAGCCCTGGTCACTTGGGCTCCTCCACAGCAGCCCTTGCAGATCCCTTCTTTGCTGGACACAAAAAAAAAAATTGTGCAGAAATTCCTGAGAGTGTCCTTTGTGACTGAGGCTCTGGAAATGTTGATTGGTTTCCCTGGTTCTCCAAACCACTGATTACCCAAAGACTTCTAATATCCAACTCAAGAACCCAAAATGAGGGTGAGGGGTAAAATTATTTGGGCTATCATGCACAGATTAGTCCAGCCAATCTTCTGATTTGTCTGACCTCAAATTACCTAGGCACCTTTAAAACTGCAGCTGTACTGCTGCACTGAATGCTCGAAAAAGATGACAAGGTTTATGTAGAGAAAAAGCAAGAGCTCCCTTATTGAAATACTTTATTTTTGCAAGCATTATTAATTTCAATGGACATCTTATATAGATTGATCTAGATCAGACCTTGAATTAGACAGAGGAAGTAATGGGAAATGACAGCAGAAAATTAATGGAGACAGTAGGAAAAAGAGACCATAGAAAACGAAACTAGTGGAGAAAACTACATTAGAAACAGCATCATTTGCAAAGCACTATTTTTTGCGAACTTATATTCAATAAGAACAGGTTAAAAGCAGACAAAGGATGGATAAACAGGAGTTTTGAGAACAGATTTGATGTTGTAGGAGGCTGAATGACTCCCAAAAAGAAAAATGACCTCTGATTAGTAGAAGGCAGCACAAGCCGAGGATATTATGAGAGGGCTAAGGGGCAGACAACAGAACACAAATCATTAAAAAAGAGAAGCAACAGAAATAAGGGACTGTTATAGCTTGAAGTCCATGTACGAGGACAGGGGGCCACTAGACTGCCTCTCCATGTGGACATCCAACGCAGTAAAAATGATTTATAGGAAAGTGGTTTGCATAAAAGGAAGAGACAAATACAGAGGTGACAATAAAAAGGAAATGCAAGGTGAAGTTTATTTAGAAATTTAATGATTCAAAATGTAGTTCAAAATTTTACATACAATATGCATTTTTTCTCACATATTTAGTGTGAAGGATTGCTCTACATAAACTGAGCATATCACAAAACTAGTTCCCCTTACAATGTTTCTCTCAAAGTTGCTTAAGTAGACACTTTTTCCAGGCTTTACAACATACAAATAAAAATTAAGGTTGTCCAGGCAAGAGGTATTTCAGGAATTACAAGAGATCTCCAAAACCAGAAAGATTTTATCAAGAGAGTTTGCAAAATAATAAGCCCAGAAAACAGCAACTCTTTTGTAACTTTAAAAAATTATAACAATTCTCTAATTAAAATGAATTATTTTTTCTGATAAAATCTTCCTTCAAAAAACCAACCAAATTAAAGAAACAAGTCTCTTTTTTTTATGTCTTTATAAATGTAAAGGAAATATGAGGTCCTCATATTAATAGTTTTAAGAATAGTACATAAGTTATTAACTTACATTATTAATTAGAAATGTTTTTGTATAATTCAGGAAAATCAAGTGTTTGTACACAGTTGTAAAAATGGGAATATATCTCACCATGGTTGGAATGTAACTTGTGAGAACTAAATCAAAAAGTTACAACTATCGTAGACTTCTGTCATACTTTCCCCTTCTCTAAATTAAGGCTAGATTATTTTGGTCTCGTTCCTCTCTCTCTGCTACTCAAATTGCAAGTTTCTTGAGCAATGGAGTCTATCTTGCTATTTATCTGTGGCAAGCAGAGTCAGAATTTAACAACACCTGGAGCTTCTAAAGTAAATAAAAATTATTGAAAAGAAAATCATGATGCTGATGTTCAAAGCTGTCCACAAATGTCAAAAAAAAAATCAAGAGAGCTGTGAATGACAAATATTTACTCACTGTATTCCAGATAAATCAAAATAAATGCATTTTTCTGTGTGACATTAGGATAAAAAAAAACCCTTTTGCTGTGAATGGGTCCATAATAAGGTATAAGGATCTATGATTTTTCTTCACCCTCGTAGTCTGGAATTATTCCTAATCCCAAATCATAAATTTTTGTTATTGTCATATTTTTAGATGTTAACCACTTCAGCATATTTTCAACATAATTCCAATTGGTATTTTAACATGCAGTATATCTGTCTAATTGCAATCTATACCTCAGAGCTCACTTTTCAACTCTTAAATTGAACTACAGACCTCTGTGCTATTGTTTATGGAAAATTCCATACACTTTTTAGGACTTTTGACCTAGATTCCTTACTGTTTTCTGAACAAGAATTTCACAGACTTTACCAAGAGACTTGTTAGGGAAAAAAAAAACACAGGAAATAAAAAAAAAATACATTTCGCTCTTTTAAAGATCTCATAATACAGAGGAAAATTCAGTGCTGCCAAAATGTTACCACCATAAAGAACAGCCATCTGTAAGGTGATAGGTGCCAGCATCCTATTGTTACAAAAGTAACACACAAACTCAAATAAACAGTGATTGCAGCTAAAGGAAATGAGTAAATTATAAATTTATATAAATAATAAATGAATTGAGCTTTATTAATAATTTTATATACAGATGGCAATAAAGAAGGGCTATCACAAGGAAGACCTAATAGTTTATAGAATTTCTTTTTTTTTTATCTTGCTGAAATCCTCAAAATTATTTTTCTGTGAAGGAGAAAGACAAATATAAAACCAGGGTCATGGTATAAGAAATGTATATTAATTTATAATGTATTGCTTAATCATTCCAGCCAATGGTAACCAGCTTAGAGCCTTGTGAATTATTATCAAAAAGTGTTAGCTTTTCTGCTGAACATGTGCATGAATATACAGTGTACAAAGCTGAAGAAAAAACTGAAAGTCTCTGATCTCAGGTTACTAGAGTTCTTTTCTTTAAAGACTTACTTGACCTTCTGATGGCACGTCAGCAAATTAGATTTAGGTAATGCTGTTCCCAAGAGCTCGAATTATGGCTGATACGTATATTCTGCAATTCATTAAAAAAACCCATGCATTATAACAGCCTTACTGTATACTAATTTGAATACGCATCAAAATAGAATCTGAATAACCAGAATTTAGAAAATTACTTTAATTTTTCTGAAGCACTTAGACGTTTCATAAATACTTGTAACTATTATTCGTTGTTGACATGCATTTCTTGAACTGTCTGAGCAAGGATAATTTACATTTGTTTTCAGAAGTGGCCAGCACAGATAACTGGTCTGCTCAAGAACATGTACAAATATGAAATATAATTCTTTAAAAAAAATAACTGAACAGATTGCCCTGGGTGTGACATCTATGGAGGACAATGAGAATATAGTAATGAGAATGGCTTATGTTTGCTATTCCTCATTCATGCCGAAAACTTGTAATAAAAATGGATTACCTACTGTGCTGTGCTGTTTGCAATTCTTGTCTTGTCATGGTAATAATACATCAGAAGTTTAATGTATAATATACAATGTGAAACATAATAACATATAGAGATGTATGGATATAAAAGTATTTGTTAACTCAACCTCTTCCCTTTTTCTGTGTATCTACCAGGTTGACAAATCAACATAACTTGTGTTGCTGCCTACTATTTTCTAGTTTCTAAGAATAACATTATACACTTGAAAGTATTGCAGACACATGGACCTTGACACATGAAAAAAGCCCCTCAGAAGGTAATAAACACAAACACAGGCTGGGTGGAGGAGGGATCAAGAGCAGCCCTGCGGAGAAGGACTTGGGACTGTTGGTGGATGAGAAGCTCAACATGATCTGTCAATGCACACTTGCAGCCCAGAAAGCCAACTGCATCCTGAGCTGCATCAGAAGTGTGGCCAGCAGGTTGAGGAAGGTAATTCCGCCCCTCTACTCTGCTTTCATGAGACCCCACCTGGAGTACTGCGTCCAGCTCTGGGGCGCCCAATGTAAGGAGGACATAGACCTGTTGGAGCAAGTCCAGAGGAGGGCCATGAAGAGGATCAGAGGGCTGGAGCACCTTTCATATGAGGACAGGCTGAGATAGTTGGGGCTGTTCAGCCTGAAGAAGAGAAGGCTCCAGGGAGACCAGCAGCCTTCCAGTACTTAAAGGGGGCACTTAAAGGAAAGACAGGGAGAAACTTTTTAGCAGGGCCTGTTGTGATAGAATGAGGGGTAATGGTTTTAAACTAAAAGAGGGTAGATTTAGATTAGATATTAGGAAAAAAATTTTTGCACTGAGGATGGTGGAACACTGGCACAGGCTGCCCAGAGAGGTGGTAGATGCCCCATCCCCAGAAACATTTAAGATCACGTTGGATGGGGCTCTGAGCAACCTGATCTAGTTGGAATGTCCCTGCTCCTTGCAGGCAGGTTGGACTAGATGACCTTTAAAGTCCCTTTCAACCCACACCATTCTAAGATTCTATGATTCTATGATCCTATGATCTGTTGACTCTCAATAGATGTACCTTACCAAGGCTTGCAAGTTAGGGTGCTATGGCTTCTTTCACCTTTAGTGTATTCCTGTGGGTGTTCTAGCACAGACAGTTCTGTTTATGGACTGACACTGCATTTATTTGAAGGAGTGTTAGAAAGAGTGGGACTCGGCCCATAACTATCATTATCTACATTTTGCATGTCTTCAAAATATCTTACAGTCATTGAGTTTCCCGAGCTCCTCTGTTCAAATGTAATTTGCTTAAATAGCCTCAAGCTTAAAAAAAAATAAAGTAAGAAAAAGACATAAGAGTAAGGTCCAAAAAAGTCAGACAAAAAGGAGCTTTTCTGTGGCAGTAAAACAAAAGCAGTGCAAATTTATGTTAATAATAGAAAAAGTGCCACAACCTTATCCTATAGAACCATTGCCCTAATGTAAGAGTGTGTGTAATCCTTCTAAAAATGTCATTAGAAGAGAATTTGTCACTACAAACTGTAGTTACATTTACAGTAGAATATTTGTACAAGCTGGTTGCTGAAATACGGCTGTTTTGATTCCTCAGTAAAGAGAGGAAAAGCAAGAAGCTCTAGCCTGTATTTACCATGGCACAGATTCAAGATAAGCCTTAAAATTACTTTTTGGTGTCCAAACAGTGTGGTTTCCCCATCAAAAGGTTATTTGTTATAAAAGAGCTTTATTTGGCAAAACATTGGGAACATTCACTTTTTAATTAGAGCAGCAAACTTCTGAGCAGTCTGAGGCCAGAGTTATGGCATTTTATGGTGCTTCTTTTCCTGATTATAAAAGAAACAACAAGTGCAACAGAATCTATTTCATCCCCAGGGAATTCCCTATAGGTCAGTTACACTATGAGAAAATAAATCAGAAACTGCAACACTAAGTATGATTTTTTAACGTCTTGAGGCCTTGTTTAAAACCTGTGGAGCTTAGCTCCTGGTGTTTTTAGTTTGTTTACCTTCATAGAGTTAGAAATTTTTAAAATGCGTTTCATTAATTTCCTTTTCCTATATACACATATCCTTATTTTAAACTCCATTTTTATTTGGAGTGGTTTTGCATTTAATTTTATTAGTTAAGTGCAAGTGGGTCAGCATAAGTGTCTTTTTTGCTCTGTCCTTGAAGGAATGGGAGCTTTTGTTTTACTGGATATTTTTAATAATTCTTGCTGCTCCCACGTGGATATTGTGCTGAGTGATTGCAAATCTTCAGGTAAAACAAATTCGGATCTAGTTGATTGGCTGTGAAATTGTATATAAACCTCCACAGAATACTACAGAGTCAAATGAAATATTTGGAATTTTTGAAGAAATACTGGATTAAACTAGATTTACTCTCTCTAAAAGAATGAGGTGAAACTACCTTAATTTTTTAGACACAACAAATTACATTCTTCTTGTTGTTTCACGTTATAAGACCCAGTAAGCCCATTAATTAAAGCATCCACAGAGCATCTGCAGCAGTTTTGAATGAGTGCAAGGTCAAAACTGTCTGTCTTTATGGATTAGTATTTTTACGAGAAGGTTGAAGGACTTGTTACCTGCCCCAGAGACCTCCACAGCTCGAAAGTTTGCTCTGCCGGAGTGGGATTAGATGCGATGATGGTTATCCAGACTGTGTTTATTTTTGGATATAGAGGGTAATAAAAGTTCTGCTTTAAAAATCCCCTATGCCTTAGAGTGTAACATTTTGCAAATCATGTAGCGGAGATTCAGTTGTAATGCTTCGATGTTTGAGAGGCACATCTGTCTAAAATCTACCATAGATCACTGCAGGCTGGGCTGCTAGGGAAGATTTGTTTGCCTGGAAGCAGTATGACTAAGAATTAGAGGTCCCTCATATTCAGGCAAAAGAACCTTTATCTTAGCTCTAGTTTACCAACTTTCTAAGAGATATCTGTAGCTCTGGGCATTTCTGGAATAAAATACAGTAAAACTACCAAGAAACTGAGTTGTTTTGTGGTATGAAAAAAAAAAACCACTCAGGTTGCTTGAAATTCATTTTGGGTAACATGAAAGAAATTAAAAGACAAAATCCTATGAAAAACCTGCCATACTGATTTGCTGGAATATCTGAAATAAATTTAGAAGAAGTGTTTTAAAATAATAGGATAGATTGACCGATTGCCACGGAGTCATCCATCACGCCTAAGCTCACTGAAAGTGAGTTTTGGAAAAGGCACAGAAAGGTCCATTTGAGCAGAGACAATAGAATTAATCAAGGCAGTTTTCAAAAGAATAAACCTGAAACACTACTTGAAGGAAAAATAGATCTAAACCTTCTTCAGCTAATAAGAGTTTTAAGGCTCTCTTATCAGGAAAGATGTGTAACTGAACTCTTCATCAACCCTTAAAACCAGAAACATAACAAAGAATATTCTTATACCACTGTTTAGGTCTGCATTGGACTAATATCTTGAACAGCATGTCCACTGTGAACAGGTTTCAGCAGAAACAGAAAAAATAGAAAGAAAATACAATCAGTACTGCGAATGAGCTGCACAGAAATGATGTAAACTAGGACTCTTCAGCTGGGAAAAGACAGTTGGGGAAGGCTGTGATAGAGGACCATAAAAATGAATGATGACTAAAACTTTTACAGGCAAAGAGAAAGTAGCATGCAAAGAAATTATTTTACAAAGAAAAGGAAATGCTTGCATAAGGGAGAGAATTAAACCATGGAACTCAATAGCACAGGATGTTGTGGAGGCCAAAATTATAAATGCCTTCAAAAAAAGACCAGATTACTTTCATGAAGGATAGGTCCATTGGTAAACATTAAGTATGATGGTCTATGCCCACCCCCTTACACAGGATGTCTTTAAAATACTGACTGCCACGAGCTGAGAGACAATGGTAAGTGAGGGACTGTTTTAGAAAGACTGAAGAGGCAATACATGGAAAAACGGGCCAGCTGAGGTCATAAATACAAAATCAGGATGCTGTACAGCAATATCAAAGTCTCAAAAAGTGCCCACTGGCCTATAAAGGCAGTTAAGAACATATGAGGATCCAAGGCAATAGAAATGCTGTTACATCCTGCTGCTCATCATGGATGCATTCCTGCAAAGTGTGACAGCTAGTGATATGAGAGACAGCGAAGCGACTGTTACAATTAAAAAAAAATAAATATGCTGAGGTCATCCATTGCAACGTAAGGTATTTCCAACTCACTTTCTTCAAATCTGTTCTTATGAGGATTATGACATTTTTAGAAATGTTCAAAACAGCCATGTCTTTCTGTAAAAGTCTCCTCCTTCTCCACCACAGGACTCTCTGTCTCTATCTGCCTCAAGTCCACAGGCATTTAGCCCTTTGCTTTCTGGTGAGCTGACACACTGACATATTCTTCTTACTCAGTTCTTCAGTCCTGGCTAACAGCAAAAGTTTCATTTGCCCCATGGCAGAACTTTTTTTACCATGTAATTTACTTTGACAACAAGAACATATAGCATGATTGGGGGATAGAAAACATGCTCTAGGAGAAGAGATTATTCCCTTCAGGTAGATCTAATAGCATCCTTCCAACCTGTACAAGGAGATCATCAGGAAGATGGGGCAAGGCCCTTTGCAGCAGTGCATGAGAGATAACAAGTACAAACTGAAACAGGCATTTCTCAAACTGGGCATAAGGAAAACAATTTCACTGCATGGACAGTCAAGCTGTGAAGCAGGTTACCCAGCAAGGCTGTGCAGTCTCCATCTCTGGGGTGTTTCAAGACTCAACTGGTTAAAGTCCTGAACTGATCTCACAACTGACCCTGCTTTGAGCTGGAGACTGGACTGGACATTCCTTCCAGGTTGAACTTTCTGGGATCCTATATTGGACACTCTCATGAATTTGTTCCACGCTCATAATTCATAGCAATTAATTTAATAAGGGTGGGAAGCACAAAAGATTTAAAACCAACATACAGTTTAAATATTCTGAGATGGCATATTGCTTGTTGGGCATACTTCAGAATGACTTGATGGCTCAGGGATGTTTTCAATGGTAGATAGTTTCTGGGAGGTAAAGGATGGAAAAAAAAAAATATTGAGGAGGAAATAGTAAAACTAGGAAGACAATAGATAGAGTTTGATGCTACTGCAGTACTTTTCCTCCCATCTTATGGAATATAAATAAATTTTGTGTCAAGATCTTCTCAATAGGTACAGTGGAAATTGTCACTGAAAACAGCTGGCATGTTCTAAGGAGATCCTGCTAGGAAACTATCAGCTCAGCATTGTCTGAGACATCTCCTGTGTGAATGTAAAAGAGCTGCTTTGACACACCAGAGTCCTTGCACGCAGTGGAAGGTCTGCATCAGTGTTTTCTATCTGTTATAAAGAGGATACATTGTCATGGTCTATATACCTATGATCTGAAGACAGTGGTGCTTGTGTTTCTTAGTACACGCTCTTTTTCTTAAAGAGTATTATTTTCCTCACAAGCAGGTTAACCTATAATAGCACGCATCTTTTATAAGGCCCTTGAATGAAGTATGTTCAGGCACTTTAGTATGTGCTATTACAGGAGATGGATACTTTAAAAGCTCTCATCCTCTTTTCCTTTGTCTTTGGCTACTTTTCCCCGACCCCACATCTCAGTGTGTCATATCTGTTATGCCCACAGAATTGTTCACAAGGCTGCTCTGTGAAGTGGCTCAAAAAAATTATTTAGATTAAAAATCATGCTCCAAAAACCAGAGTTATTTTAGTCTGACAGGAGGGAAATTCTATTGCAAATGTTTGAATAATTGGTAAATTCCATACCAATATTTCTTTCCAGTGCTGCTTTGTTCCTTATTTTGTATTGATACACTTACTACTAGAAATTAGCAAGGTATGAGCTTACATTGCTATATGACTACAGTCTGTTGGACCTTAGTTTGCCACAGACATTTCTAAGAAGTGTTGCTATTTTTCCTTTTGGAAAAGCTGGAGCTTCTAGCTTTTAAATGCCTATAACTGACAAATATCATGATGTCTAAACAAGTAATAACGTAAACTACTACATTTTTGAAGATGAACACTACAAACAGCAATAGACCATAAAACTAACTAATTTCAATTTTAAACATTGAACAGGGAAATACAATCTGGATGTGGAGGTTTTCCATACTGATATGATAAAATATGACTCAGTGCATAGAAGTAAAATCTATTTTTTACAATCTATGCTATTTTATAGTCTTTGGATATATAAAAGATGATAACATATTTTCATTCAGTGCTTACTAACTAGCTGGTAACGTGCAATTAAAAACAAGTAGTAGTATACCAGCTCTGCCGACAGGGCACTTCTCTGGGACAACGACGCACACCATGGCATGAATCCTCAGATGACTCTTGGATGGTGCAGCATGAAAATCTTATTTACTTCTGAGATTTTCAGGCACATAGAAAGGAATTGATAAAGCAAGGCAGGCAGTATAGTAAGATCTCTGAACTAGTTTGAGAGTTAATTTGATAAAGATTGAATATTTAACTGGGAAAACCAAGTCAAATCATACCTCAAGCAATTCAGAATATCAAGAATTACGTGAATTTATATAAGACTTTGGACACATATTAAGCAAAAAGAAGCTTCCCAACATCTTTATAAATATAATACTTATGGCTGGATCCTCTCAGGTCATACAATCACACAAATACAGGTTTGCCAGACTGGTTTGTTCAAACCTGTCACCATCAGTTCAGGCAACACTGAAGCAGACTACTTTTCTTATGTAAGTAAAACTTGATTTCCTTAGGATGATTTCCCATTTAAAATTATTTTTATACAGTAGAAGTGAAATCCCACATACAAATACAAAAGGCAGTGGGAAAGCAGATACATTGTACTATATCAGCTTGCACTAGAAGAATGTAAAAGAAACTGTAATGGATTTCTGAAGCAAGAGATTTATTTCCCTGCCTTCATACAGTAGTGTGGAATTCTTACCTTCCATTTTTTATATGGAAGATTATGTTTGCTTATTTATATCTCAATTTTTAACCTACCAGCTTTGAATTTTCAACTGGCATCATCAGTACTGAAGTTATATAATGTTTATTAGAATTCCCATAAGATGTTTTGTGTGCCTAGTGATTTTGAGCTACATGGTTATGACATAAATCATTTATAACAGTGGAACATTCTCAGAGTCTCTCAGCTAGGATAGGACAATAAATCTGTCACAATGGATCCTGAAGTGGAATATGGACCATATGGTGAGATACTAAAGAAAGTGCAAAAAATTGCAAATGCAAGGTGTCAGTGATCACGAAAACATTGGTTTCCTGGTGTTTCAGAAAACTTAGCTAGAATAGAAGGCTGTCACTTCAGGATGAGCATATACATTCTACTATCACCAAGTGCCACCTGCACTACAGAGTAGTTACACAAGTAAATTGCAAGCTCAGGAAATCTGGCCAAGTAATCCATTTTATGGAATTAAATATTATTGTGCTTATAACCTGTGACCTCCATGCGGGGAGCACCTGCAAGACGTTCCATGTGGAATCAATGGCTACAACACTGTGAGTTTATTAAACCATCCTACTACAATGTCAGTGATTTGGAAAAAAAGCTATTGTACACAAAACATGGCAATATCAGCCATGCTGAAGAAAATGTTTATGGGCCTCTCCAGAAAAAAAAAACAAAACAAACTGATTATATTGACACCAACCAAGTAACATTTAGGTTAGCACCTGCAAAGTGTACTATAATTTTACTGTATGTTGTGTGTTACTCTACGCATGACCTGTTTTCTGCTCTCCCCAGTCCTTGGGACTACAAAGTCTTCCATTCTGTCCTCAGCCTGACTGTTCTTAGAAGAGGCTCTCTTCAATGATGTACTACAAAGCAAGTGCCAGAAGTTGACATTTCTATCAGCTTACACATTCTGATTACTAGGTAAGTGGAAAATGCAGACTGAGAACGTTTTAATATCACCAAAAACCATATTTTGACTCCTGTTTCTTCTGAATACTCGTGTTAGGCTTCATTGACTTCCTGTGGATCACCAAAAAGAAGAGTCTGAGCCTGTCCATAACCTGTCCATAGCAAAACTTACTAGTAAACATGGTAGCGAGACACTGCAAAGGTCACCAACTCTGCAAAGTCAGCACAACCTTCCACCTATTGATTCTGCAAATCAAGAAACTCACAAGCTGCTGCAAGTAAATCAAAATCCTATAAATATTAGGAACATGAAGGTTCCAGTAAATAATTCCTGTCAAAGTCAAGTCTATAAACAACTTGTTAAAACATGTCAAACTGTCAGACATCCTTTATATTTTCAGTACCTTTTTCAGCATAGGAGAAAAAACAAGGTCTTGCTGATATTACCCTACAGAAGGCTGCTGGACTTGCTGGTGCCTTTCCAAAGGTCCTTAAGAACTTTAGACCAAAAGGAAAGATCTGGATAATTTATTTTCAAATACTCATGTCTCTGGCAAGATACTCGAATATAAAGTTAGAAAAACTATGATCTTGTAAGCAAGCAAGGAGTCAATTCTACCATTTAGCAGTCAATATATTTGACTATACAGTGCTTGTCACAGCTTGTTAGAGGTCCTTCTCCTCAAGCAACATGAACCTGTCTTGGAAACAACTGTCTTAATAGAGCAAGCAGAGATTAGATTTAGTAACAATAGCTGTGGTAAGGTTCTAGCACAGTCCACCTTTACTGAAGTCAGCTACTGAAAGAAATCTGAGGAACAGTTGCATTTGTTATGTTCAACTGGCAAACTCTGTATGGAGAAATGTCTGTCAGTTAAATTTACTCCTGTGTTATCAAACATCCTTAACTTCCACACAGCTCTCGCACAGTTGAACAAAGTGCCCAGTAGTAGAGAACCTGCATAACAATCAAATTTCTGAATGAAGGACTCCCTCAAGACCCACTTCTTCTCAATCAGTGATACTCTCTACCTACCAGCTCCTACAAATTCATGTCTTCAAAAGACTTTGCACTTGCAATCAAGTCTAGTGCCTGCTCTGAGGTCAGCATTTTGCTATGATCCTCAGAGCATGAAAATATATAGTAATAGACAAAGCAGAAGAAGCTCAGCCCTGAAGAGAAGTCACATTGACCAGCTCACATCTCCACGGAAAATCCTCTTCTCCTGCAGGGACAGAATAGCTACATCTGTACTAGCTTTTGGGAATGGCCTAATGGAAATAGCCACCTTGTGTAAAAATACCCAGGCATTTGTCTGTTAGTTGGCAGGCAAATCCCTAGCTGGGACTGGCTAAGCTGTGCCAATGAATACACTAAAATTTAAATAGCAAGAAATCTAGTGCTCAACTCTGTGCCTCACCTTTGTTTTATTCCACAGCATAAATGTAGGTTTAGAGGCCAATTTCATTGTTTGGAAACTAAATCCACCATAACTTCTGCTTTCTCCCAGAACAGGCAGAAAATAATAGATTGTTTTAAAAGATAGGAACTGACTGATAGGAAGTCATAAAAAGTCTCAAAAGGTTCGTTCAGGAATACAAATTAAATTCCTGAATCAGAGAATAATTCAGGTTAAAAGGGACTTCAGGAAGCCATCTAGGCCAGCCTCCTGCTTTAAGCAGAGTCAGCACTGAACGTGCACTAGGTTACAGTTGTCTGCTGAAGTGCGTTGGAATCTGACTGAAAGCCACTCACAGCTGCCAAACATATTTTCGGAACAAGCAAAATACAAGAGCCCAGACCTACCCATTAGAAGGTAATGGGAGCTACCTGGGGTAGCAATGTATCTGCCCTAAAGATTTTAAAACAAGGATTCGTCCTATCTACAGCAGAGGACTGCTCATTTGTTTGATATAACAGCCTTCATACATAGTTGATCCCCCCTGAAATAAATAGCTCTTTGAGAGTAATAAGCAGTGCATTAAACTCAAATCCAATTCCTTGGCTTTCAATACTATTGAGCATTCTGCCATCCAAATATTAAACGTGAAGCAGCTGCACTATAAGAGTGCCAGAAATTTATGGTCAATAAAGATCTGCCACTCGAGGCTAACATAAACGAAAAACAAGCCATCTGCCTAAAATCCAGAAAACTCCTTTAAACTTACACCTCAAATCTTTGGGCAGAACATAAAGATCTGACACATTCATGACATTTAGCATAGGTACCCAACAGTATCCTAAGTAAGAAATGCGTTTTTAATCCCACATAGTAATGCCAGGATTTACCTTACTTTGGCAATAAATTTCTATTTAAACTAATTTGCAGCCAAAGAAGTCACAGAAGGTGTACACATCTTCTGCATAAGCAGAGATAACTTTTTTTGAGCGAATTTCAGATAATTTAACTCATGGTATTAAACAACTCTGGAATGGGCAGTGTTGTAGGGAACATCAAAGACATTCATCAGGCCATCAGAGTCTACAGTAGATTTTCTGGGAATATATAGTGAGTTGTTGCTTTTTTGAATGCTTATTGTAAGAGATGAAGAGAATGCTGGTACATAATTCTACAGATAACTGTTGTTTTATAACTTATCAGATATTTCCAATTTATATATAAGGCTTTTTTAATCATTTCTGCATTTAAGAGCTAGAGTTCTGTGGGCAATGGATCTACCATTTCCATAAATGTTTCCTCTTACTCTAAAATGAACCAAAAAAAGATGACAGAAAATTTATATCCTTACTATCAGAGATAATGAAAGCATGTGAAGAAAAAAGAATCTGTAAGAACTGTATTCCATCTGTGGAAGTCAAAGGCCCTGTTACAAAGATAAAAACAGAAGAACTAATGTTCTACTTTGTTACTAGTGATTTTGGACCACTATTGCTTTTTCAATGAAAGAATACTTTAATACTTCTACAGAAATGTGAGGAGGATAATAACTTCCATAAAAGCCTTTTTAATGGTTCAAGGTTTACAAATAAATCTTGTTACTGTTGCAGAAAAAAGATAGAAGTTACAAAAAGATAAAGCAAGCCTCATCCTAGAGCAACATGTGTGAGGATGCTGAACTCTTTTGTCTAATGGAACTTTTGTTCTCAAAGATACCTGTGCTTTGGGAATGCAAATTATCCATAGTATTCAGATCTTCTTATAGTCTGATAGCTATGAAATGCTTCTTAATTTAAGGATTAGCAATATACAGATAAGTGAAAATAAGCTGTGTTACAACACCTAAATGTACCTTGAAAGGTTACTTTGGGACTTTTATCCGAGACTTTTCTTTCCTTCATAAAAAGATATTTTTTAAATTATTTTTACTACATCTCTTACAGGACAGAGTGTGTAGTTATCAGGTACTGAGGCAATCAGTCTATTTATGGGGTAAATTTTCTAGAGAAATGTCTTAATGTGGTATCATTCATAGTCATCAAGAACATCACAGGGGCTTTTTCGTAATTAAGTTTAAACATGGCAAGAAGAAAAAGGCCACATGGCCATCTAGTGTTTTCTGTGAGAAATGCAAGTAATCAACTCCAAACCATTACTCTCCATTTGACAAGGACTTCGCAGACCTCCTTTAACAGTAAAAACGTTGTCAGGGTGCACGCTATTTCTGCAAAGCTGGAACCTGAAATTCTGCCTATAACACTGAAAACTGCAGCAAAGAGGCTTATTCGCAGCTTCAATTATTCCTGTTAACTGTTTCCTTTTGTCTTGACTTCCGCAGCACGCTCATCAGCATGGAGCAGAGATACTGGTGCAAGCAGCAGGGATTTTCAAAGGCTTTCTCAGGCGTTGAGTGAATACATTGAATTTTGGTAGCAGTCAAGTGCCTAACTCCGTTTGGCTATATAAATCATACCTCTAATTACTATTCAAAACCAAATAACGACTTCTTGCTTTCTCACATTCACAGGCTCTCTGAAGCCTAAGGCTATATCCAGATGGCTCTGGAAGAGGGTTATGCTGAGCAGCCTGGCAGTCTCCGCCACACAAACACACCAGGCACACCTTAGCATGTGAGGTCCCAGAACGTGCTGCAAGCCTCAAGTCTGGTCTTGGTCTGAGGACAGATTCAAACCCACAGCAAAAAAAAAAAAAAAAAAAAGATAAAAGAGAGATGTAACAGGATTCTTCAGCTGCAGTATGACCTGGTGCTGAACCACAGCAAGTATTTACAGAAGAACTGTAAGTCAAAGCATGCTTATGGCTGTCAGTACCTGTCAGGGTGGAGTTACGATAAACAATTGTTACAATTGTATGGTAATGTTTGCCTGTACATTCTATAATGTATTCAGTGTAAAAAAACATCACATTCCACCGCAACAAAAGTTGTTTTGTTTCCCTTGAAGGCAAGAGGAATTTTACCATTGACTTTGCCAGCACTACATTTCTCTTGAAGTTAACTCATTTATGCTCATATAGATTTATCGCATTAGTTGTTTTTCAGAACAACTTGTTCAGAAACAATCACAGACTCATAGAGCACATTAGGTTGGAAGAGACCTCCAGAGGTCATCTCTTTCAGCCCCCACAACCAGCGGGGAAGAAGGAAGGAGCTCTTCTCTTGCCGCCAGAGTACTTCCTGACAACATCACTCAGAAGCTGAGGCTGAATCATTTTTGCAAAATGACAATATTTTTTTAATAGACACTTTCTACTTCAGCATGGTCTGCCTGTCACTACGTGGTTCCACATAGAAAGCAACAGTAATTACCAAAATCCTTCAGGAAAATTGAAAACCCTTCCTGAGAAGAGAAATCTCTCAAGAAAGCTACTTTCAATGCATCTGAAGATGCAAGAGGCACAGCTAAATGTCTCATCAGTACATGTTCATTAGGAATGGCCCTTTTGTGCATAGTGAGTTTTAATTAGCACTATCTTTGTCCCTGCAGGGGGTACTGCCAATGACAGCTGAGTTCACTAGCTTGCTGCCACTGGGTAAACACCACAATGTCACCCACCGACATAGATCTCTTCTGCACTCATGAATGTGGGTTCTTGTCCTACCTCTGCCTCATTTGTTAATTATGGCCATCGAGAATTAGGCCATCAAGCTCTATTTGAAGATACTTTCAGCATAAAGATGGAAGAAATTAAATGACATTATAGCTAACGAGGGACCACCTGAGCCCTATAGCAATTTCTACAGGCAAATGGGATCTGGTGGGCTATTCAAGAATGTAAAAGAAATATCTGAGGTGATTTAATTCATTAAATAATTCCCTAGGTTTTCACTAATTACTACACATACACAGGTCACAGTGTTCTTTTCTTTTTTCCAGTGTACAATTAATGAGACGACACACTGAGGAGTGGTTGAATTTAAATGTAAGAAGAGAAGTCACATATGCAAATGTCTTGAAGGAAGATCAGACTGGCATTCCACAGGAAAAACATCAGTGTAACCTGGTACAACAGCATTCTGCAATTTAGGTAATTGGATTTACCCCAGATAAGAGAATACTACACTAAGTCAAAGGGGAAATCTTTTAAAAACTGTTTCAGGGGTTGGAAACTCATCTTCCAATATATTTAGTGAGAAATATGTCTAAGTCTCTGCAACATTTTAAAAAAATCCCATCATGCTATCATCAAAATATTTACTCCCATCACATTTCAAAGGACCAGATTCAGTCCTAAGAGAACTGCAAAGAACAGTTCATGGCAAAGAAAACAGTAAGACTTGAATATGGTGAGAATACTACAAGGACTTCTGACTACGTGCAGTACATCAAATACACCCTCTAGCTCTTGTCACTTCAGTGTCTAGATAAGTGATGTTGTAGAAAGCATAGACAGCACTGTAGCTCATTTCCAGCTTAACCTCTCAGGTTTCCCACAAAACCATAGGAAAAGAGGTAGGACTATTGATTCCTATCTTACCCAGATCCCTTACTAGGGATATAGTCCAAGGGCCTAAACTTGCTCCTGCTAAAAACACATTGACTGTACCTTTTTTTTTCAGAGAAGACTGAAATGAGAGACAAAATCACCTTCCCTGTAAAAGTAGAGGACATTGTTCATGGCAAAACTTTTTGCTTGGGGCACGAAGCAGAGGACAAGCCCTTTGCTGGTTGCAACATCAGTCACTAATGGAGGCAAAAGGGGAGTTTGTTTTGTGCACTCTGTTATGCTTTTAGGACCCTATGGCCTCTTCTCATGTGTACTGATAGTCGATCTTATGCCAGTTGCCACTCCTACATGTGTCCATACATCTAAACTTAAAAGTCGATGAAGATATCCACACCAACACCACGAAGTGCCTCGCTGCTGTTGATAAAATTCCCTGCTCATGTCAAATGCAAACTCCTGTGGTGCTTCGCTGCAAGTGGGCATAGAGGATGGTGGTCTGGCAGGACACTGAGAGGAAAACTACTTTGAATTCATCCTAGCTGCACTAGAGTACAGAGAGAAGACAAGTTCTCACCCAGAAAAGAACCTCTCCAATATATCAGATCACTACCATGGATTCAGCAGCTCTGGTTCTCCTATTCTCCTCCTCTACCCTTTCATGAGAATAGATCCACATTCACACAGAAATACAGGAGTACAGCTATAAAGAGATCAGAGATAGATGCCATTTTAATTGTTCTTCAAATGTTTCTCCGCTGCTGCATTTAAGGAAAGACCCTTCAGCCATTAAAGGTTGAAGACCATTTAATCTTGTCTCAGCTTCCTATCTGACTTGCTTATTGCCACTGTATCAGAACAGTTCATAATCTCTGTATATTTGTCTGTACTCTATACAACTCTGAGATAAAGAAGTATTTGCATATTTTCCTTGTAGACAGGAGAAAGAGGCATGTTCCTCTCTTTGGTTGAGAGGCACTCATGGCAGATGGAACAACTGAGTGAAAATCTTTGCAGTCACAAGGCCCAGAATGCCATTACCTTACAGATTTCAGACAAGCATACACAGACTTGATTAGTAGCATACTATGGTGCAAAATTCATACATGAAAATATACTTGTGAGAGTAATGAAATTGTCTTCCACTTGCTCGTTTGCTGAATTTTCTCAATTTTCCCCAGTAAGCACAAAGCTTTCAAAATCTTACTACCAGCTTGACAGAAGCTTATTACATTGCATTTAAGTTCCCTAGTTGTTTCATGGATTTTCTGATGCGTTTTGAACCGCTATTTGATGCCATTTTGCAAATAAAACAGCTTAGGGGACTGGTAACAGGATACAGGGCTTCTACCCTTGCGGGTCTGTGGTGGCCGTCTACCTTCTGTCAATACTGATTACAGTAATGTGCGGTTCCTTGCCAAAAATTAATTGGAATTCCAACTTTGCTTGCTAACTGACAGCAACAGCATCAGAAACTACCCTGACAACTGACATCTAAGTTGTGATGCCACAATGACATGGGTGAAAGAAGAAGTACCAGACTCCATTCTTATCCTTCTGGGACAAGGTTGGATCACTAGATAATTTGTGGAATTACATACTATCCACAGAGTACCTAGTAAATGACCAAATAAGGAACTTCACTTTACAGGATTGTCAATCTATCACCTTTCAGGAGAGTGAAGTTCACTTAAAAAAAATTAACTTTAGCAGAAAAGGATGTTATTGCTTTTACTGAGGTCACTGAAAGGGTAATACCATTCTCAATGATGCTAATGTGAAGGTACAGGGGTGACATGAGTTAATTGCACAGTTACCACTCTATTATTGATTTATACTCTCCTGACATTTTCAGAGAAATAAAATAGAGTTTACATTTTACACACTCTTACAAAACATAAGCCACAGAAACTACTGTAGAGAGTTAGACTTTGAATCGTTAAAATTGTTAACATGTAAAGGAAACGAAATTAAGAGAAGGCATTTTTTTTTCACTAAGTTTCCTCCTGTGAAGCATTAAAACTATAATCAGGTGTTTGAATTAAAGCAGGGAAAGGGGGTTCATCTGCTGAGAGTTTACACTTCCAATAGCTATGTGCATAGAGAAATATTCTGCCTCTGTGACTAGCGCAATTGTCATAATTAAGGCCCACAAGAGGGCTGCATAAATGTATTTCAGCTATATCTTTACATATATTCAAGTGTCAAAAAATAAGACAAAATATACGGTACTGATGAAAATTTACCTGTTTGAACTCTGATAATAAATCTAAAGCATGTAAATAGCTGTTCTTCCCTTGAAAGAGTTTCTTTTGCCACCTATTCAGTCTGGTAACTCCGTTTGGTCACTTTTGTTCATTTACAAGTCAGGATAAGAGACTTTCTGAAGCAAGATTTCTCAAGAACCTTGATCTGAAATTTTCTTCAGTCATAGAGCTCCTTTAAGATTCCTGTTTCCGAATCCCTTCCCCTGTTTCATATAGCACTGTATGAAGGGTATCAGCAAGCAATGCTCCAGTAGAGAAGCAAGTCTGAAATTCACTTTAGAACACAAATCTCCAGCCCTGAGGCTCAAACACAATAAAAGATGATTAATCCAGTGCACATGGATAGTTCAGGTGCAACACAGGTCCTAGACAGGATGGCTCCAGTGCACATGGTCCATATCAAGCACCTGAAAATATATATCTTAGGTCTACCTACATACATGCTCTATATACTTAACTGAATTTCTGTGCTAGAACTGTGGAGCATGCAGCTTCATCTTTACAGAGTCTGGGATCTCTTTCCTTTACTGTATGAATCTGGTCTTCTCTGCAGAACTTCTATTTGTCCCAACATGAGGAACATTCCATTATACCTGATACACGAATCAGGAACTGGAACACAGAGAGCCTAAGAAACTTGGCAAATTATCACAGAGTAAGGCTACTGAGAAAGCAGAGGAAGTAGTACATCTATACAAATGTATAAATATATCTATAGATCATCCCTGAAGGACAAATCAGCTGTTCCATGATGATGGTAGCATAGGCAATAGAGAAACAGCTGTTCCCAAGGACATCTTTCTCAGAGAATCCAATGTATTCTATAGTGCGGAAGGAAATTCCTTTCAATGTACTCTTTCCCAGCATGCCTCTTTCAGTTTACATCTTTTGTATCACAGAGGCAAACCAATAACTCTTAAAACAGTTGGGGTTTTTCTGCAACGAGTTCAATGCATTCCATTTCTTCTAATTAGCACACCATCCCAACTTAATGGTCTTTTTGTTTTCTTTTCTCAGAGACAGGTGGACACTCAAATTCTCTCATGCTAGCATGCTATCAAACTACACATACAAACTTTCTAGGAAAAAAACAATCTGAGTACTTCACTAAAACATCCTGCTATCATCTGAGTACTTCACTAAAACATCCTGCTATCAGGCTGGCAAAAACCTGCATTGATCTGTCCCATTCCTTGAAAAAAAAATGCTTGTTTGTACAAATCAGTATGAGAAAACACACTGAAAGTTAGCAAGTATTAATTCATATAGTGTGATATGATTTATGGGGTGTGGTTATTTTTATGGTGACCTCGACATATTTCCTGGGGTTAGTGACTGAATTTTACAAATTACTTAATAGGTAAATATATTGTCTTCTTAGCAATCTTAAGTAATGTTTGGTTTTACATTATTTTTATTAAGTTTTTAGCTTTATGTAAAACATTTAAATAAATGACAGCTTCAGGTTCATCATCTAGAATACAAGAACGCCCATACTGTAGTTAGGCTTTATGTTAGACTTAAGGGAGACTGTATTGTATCACATGGCTCTTAAATGATCTCTGAAAATGTCAATGTGGAGTTTTAGATCTATAGCTATATACGATTGCAGTGTTAAGACAAACTTATCAAAATACCATTCTTCTCCAGTTTTTTTATTACTTTAGAAATTAAAATTGGCTTATATTATTAACATAAATATGAACACAGCAGTGTTTGATCACATGCTCTGAATGCTGCTGTGCTCTATTCGGAGCATGAGGAACACTAAAGGATCACAGTTGTAGCTAGGTTCTAAATAACTTTGGTAATTACATGAGCACATACAAGGCACATATAAAATGGCCTACCTCCTCCTGGATCTGGTGACTTCAGAACTTGAAGGTATAGAGAGGTTCTGCCCCTCACAGATTGTTTAAGTTATATCTCCAAATTCTCCAACACAGTAGTTAATCCAGAATACAGCCACTCACCTTCTGTTGCAAGCTGCTTGTCCTCTTTTGATCTTTATTTACATTATTATATCCCCCCTTCCATTCTCCTATCACAGCTACATGCATGCCCAGTACTGTCAAAAAAAAAAAAAAAATATTAAAAAGCAAATAAGTTGATATACTTTTTAGGTTCAGCTGGATCATTTTGACATGGCTGGCAGCAGATCTCAGGAACTGATCTCTTTCGGCTAGGAGGTGGACAAGCTAGGAAGAAGTGCTCGGAGCAAGGGTGGGACTGGTGGGCTCTTAAGCACTCAGCTGGCTCAGCCCCTTCAGCCTCCACTGCTGTGGCCGATGCTCAGGCCTTCTTCTGCACTAAAAGCCTGAGCCACGTATTTCTGAGCCAACTGTGCTGAAGCAGTAAAAGTGCAACCAGTTCAACTGAAACCAGCTGGGAGGAGTCGGTTTGCCTTTTCCTAAAGCAGCACCTTTTGGTTAGTCATTTGTGAACCACTGTGGTATGTGTGGATTAAGGAGAATGTGAGGGGTAACTAAGAAAAGTAAACAAAAACACAAGTATTGCCATGAGTCTTTACCTCCACTACAAAGAAAAGGTGGTGATCTACAAATAGAATAAATTTAAAAACATTCTTTTAAACAATTTAACACCCACAATGGGCTCCAAAGCTGTTCTGTAATTCTTTAAATCCAGTGCCAAGCACAATGCATTCTGAGATGCTAGAAAAATATCCGGTAAACTTTAAGTTTTAGGCAAAATTGAATTGTCTTATCTTCACTACATCTATGTGAGCATAAAAATAGCACAGACAGACCACTTAATTTTAAACCATCATTATTAACCCAGACAAATGGAATTTGTTTAAGCGGTTCATTAGACTTCCAGGGACTTCTTTACCTGCGAAGCCCAACTGAAAACATTGCAGAAGTTTTAATCAGTTGATGTCATGGAGACTGAATTATTCCCAGCTCTCAGCAAAAGATGTTTTTCATATGCCACGTCTACACTGTCAATGTCAATGTACACACACTCTTTATCAGTACATGCAGTGTGAATTATACTAACTTATCACTAGGGATCATTTTCTTTTGCCCTGCCTACATTTTGAATTCAATCATCCCTAACTGAATCAATGAGGTGGAACTACTTTGTGCAGAAATTATGTATCAGATGCAGGCTCATCCTGTTAAATCGCTGTTCGAGTCTGTTTCAGTTTTGCTGTGTTCTCATACTGGTACTTTTTAAATCTCTTTCAACAGCAATGTCCTCTGGTTACCTACACTACATTTTCCAAGGTCTCTCCCAAGACCTGTGTCTCCTGAGACGCAGTCCAAGGTGACCACTGCATACTCAAACACAGAGGGAGAAGTCTCCACTTGAGCAAGGATCATTTCAGAACAGCCTGTATATTAGGCACAGCATGTAGACTAGCAGATATGTATCCACGCTGAACTTGCCATGCATATAACCCTTTTTGATATTTTTTTATTATAAGATAAGCATGAGGTATATTCTAAGTTACATTAAAGGTGTCAAATAATGATGTTGCAATACACTTCACACGCGTAGACCAAGCAACAAATCCTTAAAAAGGTGACCTGCTATGACCAGTGCTTTTAGATGTGGTATGTTAATGATCTTAAAATAACTATGAAGTTTTTTTTCCTTTATCTTTTGTTCACATATGCATCTCTTGTCTGTATTTTTGGAGGAAAATAAATTAATCACTATTTTCATACAGCATACCATGAACATGGACTGGATTAAGCAACAAGATGAAAATAATATCTCCAAATATGCTGTTACTGTCTTCATCTGGGGGATCGTTTCCATTGTATTTGTTCTCATCACATCAGTAACTGCATTTGTGCTTCTCAGCCCTTATTCCTGCTTTAGTCTGGCAGGATTTTTAATCAGAAAAACAAACATGGTGAACATTAGGAATATTTTTTTTTTTACAATGAAGGAGGTAGAACACTGGAACAGGTTGCCCAGAGAGGTGGTAGATGCCTTATCCCTGGAAACATTCAAGGCCAGGCTGGACAGGGCTCTGAGCAACCTGATCTGGTTGGAGATGTCCCTGCTCCTTGCAGGACTTGTTGGACTAGATGACCTTTAAAGGTCCCTTACAACCCTAACCGTTCTATGATTCTATGGTTCTAACATGATTTGTACTTGCACACATTCACTACCCTCATGTTAATGACAGTGTCGTAGATGATGATGTGCCCCCCACCCTCTATTTGATCAGAGGATGTGCTTTTTCCCCGGGAAGGAGTTGACAGGATCACTGACACAGGTCAGATGTAACAAAGAGGACGCAGACCCTGGCCCTGGCACTCTATTTAGCAACCTGCCCACACACAGAGTATCTGTGGGGTGACAGGGTGAAGGTGGGGAGGGACTGAACGAAGCTTTCGGGCTGCGTGAAACCCTTTTTCAGGCTGTCGACGGCTTCCTTTTCCCCCGCCATACGCGGGACACCTCGCCTGTCCCATTCTGACACGCTGCTAGCATTTTCCTCACTTTCTCACTTAAAAGGCAGTCGTTACTGCTCCCCGCCTCGCTCCGGCTGCCGCCACTCCCGCGGTTCTGTTGCGCCAAGGCCTCCCGGTGCTCGGCGGCGGGGAGCCTGGGAGGCCGCAAGTAGCGGGCGAACGGTGGGCAAAGGGCAGCGGGCAGAGGGCAGCGGCGGGAAGCGGGTAACGGCCGGCAGCGGCGGGAAGCGGTTAACGGCCGGCAACGGCGGGAAGCGGGTAACGGCCGGCAACGGCAGGCCGCGCGCGGCCCGGCGCCGCTAGGTGGCGCGGCTGGGTCTCGCACGGCACCCGCGCCCCGCCGCCGCCCGCGCTACCTGCGGCGCGGCGCGGCCCGGCCCGGCCCTGCCGGCCCTGCCCGCCGCCTACGTGCGGCCGCAGCACCCCCCCCTCCCCGCCCCGTTAGACGGAGAGGGGCAGCAGGGAGCACCCCCCGCTTCCCTCTTTACCCGGCTGCTAATGAGAGGAACGGCCCGGGGGGGGGGGGGG